>JAIUCT010000016.1:3793578-3843509 GCA_021307375.1 Tetraneura akinire | reverse complement strand
ATAATAATAATAATAATAATAATAATAATAATAATAATAATAATAATTATTATTATTATTTATTATTATTAATGTGCATTTCGCTATTTTATAAACAACAAACTATTGTCCCCGAAATAAACGATACGAATATCTTTATATTTTTTATTCGCAGTGATTTGATTGTTACAAAAAAATAGAATCAGACGCAATCGCTCATGACGTTATTATAAATGTTATTTTTTAAAAAAAAATAAATATAGGAAATATATTTCCACAAAAATGCATATCCGACGAACAGACTTAATAGCTATACCTAATACCTATATAGAAACACAATGCTTCTTTGTTAAAATAAGACTTATATTTATTATTAAATTTTCTAAACATATTTTCATGCACAATTAGAAATTAGAATACAATATATTTTGTTTTGATAAAAAAAAAAAAAATGTAATATTTACAATGGTTTCGGTTTCGACCGTAGTCTTGTACACAAATAAAATATGTATATCAAGCAAATAGACGGTACGTACTCATATAGTGTTATTGTTACATATCACCCATATAATAAGCGTACATTTTGTGCGTGGCAAATGATCACCATTCGGTATTCCGTTTAATATGTATTCTTATAAATATTATGTTTTTATGTACTATATTAGTACTTTATTTATATTACGTTTTAATAATATCCAAAATTCGATTTATACTTTATATTATGCATTTTTTTTTTTTGTCATATATTGTGTAGGTACTTTAACCACAATAAAAAATTAACTAAGTATTTTTAACTATTATAAATATTAAAAAATTTAATTATTAAAAATTCCTGGGATAAGAATATTAATGTTATAATAATACACAAATTAATTCAATGATAATATAATAAATAGAAAAACGTTATAAATATTATGTAGACGAGGACACGAACGTTGATTTTCATGAATAATTTCTATATAAGGTATAAGCCCCGATAGAAATGTTAATAAATGCGTGTACATATAATAGTACGGAAGTTAGTATACCTAACTAGGTATGTGTTATGGTAATTTATAATCGTATACTACTGAACGTAAAATATTTATTAAATAGAATTTATCCAATTCTATCTATATTTTAATCGCAATCGAACGGTTTAATAATATATCGTGTTATTATAATTAAATATATACACAAAAAAAATAATCGTATATATTCACTTCCGTATTTCCCTTGATAAATGATATATCGTATTTTCCCACCTTGTGTTCCAGCGTCTAGTTTCTAGCAGGAACGGTCATTATATTTATATGTATTATTATACATCTTGACCTTATTAAAATATAATAATTATGTAACTTGTATACTAGTATAAGAATAACATATTATATATTTTCTGGTTCTGTTTCCATATATATATAATATATTCTTTTTTTACAAAACCATTATTCGTTTCCGCGGTATTTCATTTTTTCATGGTACCTATGTATAATACTCGTATCTATATTTTCGAATGATATTATATAGTATCACATGTTATGATTTTAATCTGATAAATAATATTTTGTATATCGTACAAATGTATAATATTATCGTCCTTGCCTCCTATTCCTATATGGTGTTAATTTTTACAAAATGTATTTTAATTTCATTATTTCAATTAAATTCTCTATAAATTTAAAAAAAAAAAAAGTTACAGTTTGTGTAACAGTAAATTATTAGAAAAAAATAAATAATAGCAAGTGAGAGTGAAATCGTATTGCTTCGTTGGAATATGTAAATATTATGCCTGTCATAGAAACTGAATTATGCCTATCAAACGTTTCCGTTTGAAGTATCAACAGATAGTTTTCACTTTTTGTATAATATATGATTAATTAAAACAAAACGTTTCGACTGTCTAAAAATAATATTCCAATAAATTAAACCTATAATAAGACCTCTCTGAGGAGAATGCACGATCGAAAGTTCTTTATTATTATTATATTAAAATTAATTAGAACGATATATCGACTAAAATGTATTTATAAAATATTAGGTTAATAATAATATAGATAAGGAAAAAATATATTATGTCATATTTTATATTGATAATAATTATATACAATTTAATATACGTATACTCGTATATTATGATTTTTGAACAAACATTTATGTAATATTTTTTAGTTGTTTTTTATAGTTAGTTTTTTATTCGCCCTCGCGAATATCTAACGAATAACGCACGTATAATAACATATTATTGTAATTTAAAAAAAAAAAAAATATTGATTTTATCTATATTTATAGTAGGAATTCTATAATATTATATACGAAGTTGTGAGATCAACCAACAAGCATTAATAACCTTCTATAGAAACTTTTATTTATTTTTTTGTTTCCCTGACACAATACCCGGTAAATTTTAGCTATAGCAACAACTAAGTTTTCGATGGACCGTTGTTATTAGGATAAATACCCTGTGGCGGATAAAATATTAGAATATATTACAATCTCTAGCTATTTTAATAATACAATATGATTCACCTTGACCGTTCGATGGTTTACTTTTATTACAAGCCATAATATTATATTGTTCTCGAAATGTATTAATTAATAATTTCTATTTAATTTCAAGTTCGTTCTTTATTGTATAAAGTTACCCCCAATTGCTATAGATCGATCTCCAGAGAAAGCAGTTTTGATAGGATTTCCATTTTAGAATACCGTATTAAAGGTACACAGGTACTTATACTTATTAAACCTACACCATAACTATGGTATACTGTGTGTTCCTCTTAATAGTTATAGTGGCGTAATTACAATTAAAATTTTGGAGTGAGAATATTATATAAATATATCATCAATCGACAATCATCATGGTGCTCTTACAAATTTTGGGGGAATATGACCTAAACTTATCCCTTCAAAGTTTTCCCCTAATTGTGCTACTGCAGCTAGCAAAAATGACTAAATATTTCAATTACAAAATTAGTAGTTAGTATTAGTATAGATTACATTACGCTAAAAGTTTTTAGAAATTTCAAATTATTCAATGTGAAATGTGTAAGTCTTTCAATTTATAGTTATCAACATATTGTCTTCATCCCAATTGTGGTCATCCTCTTATATACACGATTTATCTTTAATAAAACATCTGACGATAAATTATTTTGTTTATTTTCGTACTACTTTGCCCCAACAATTTTGTCTAAAGGTATAATTACTATAAATTAAGAGTTATAAAGTAGTCTTCCAAATTAAATTTATAAATTAAATAAACTTATTTTTTAGTTGTTTGGTTTAATTCAATTTTGAACATTAACATAAGAAAAATGTAATTTCAAAAACACAAAATATTTTTTAGTGGTAATGCAAAATACAAAATAATGTATATTATTGAGCGAGAATTTGTGCAAAAACATAAAACTATAAAAATAACTATTAATATCACTTCACGAAAAAAAAAATGTAATTTAACTATGATTTTCTTTAATCAGTTGTTAAAAATGTTCTTGTTCGGTTTTCACCATTATATGGAAATATATATTATCTTTCCTTATATATTAAATTCATCTTAGATTCAAATTTTAGAACAAAAATAGTAAAAAATAATTAAATATTTTCCAAGCGTTATATGGTTTAAAATTTATTTATTGTTTAAAATATCAGTATCATTGTGTGTAAAGCTTAATTTATAGCGTTTAGAGAACATTGTAACTACACTGGCAGTTTATGTCTATCGTCAACGGGAAATGAAATAAAATACGATCGCGTAGAACCAAAATTGTAATGTTTAGTTTGAACTTTTAAATTGGGAAAATAAATAAGAGTACTATCGATTCTTATGAGGAATTATTGAAAAATATGATGTCGTCAGGCAAATAAGTTCAATGTGATCGAAATAAAAACAGAAGAATTTCGATATCTGTAGCTGTAGACGGTACTCAACAAAAATTCCACAGGAGAACATTGAAAATAGTCTTATTTATTTAAATACCTGTACCTACAGAATTTATAATCGGCAGTTCAAACTATACATCGCAATTTCCAGATGATGTTATTAATCCACTTGTTTTGTTTATAATATTGATGGAAAATAAATCGTGAAATCACTGCTATCAAAAATTTAAAGAGAAAGATGATAAATTAAGGACTATACAAAATATATTATATACCTTTTTGTAAAATAACAAAAGTGTCATACCTCACATTGTAGCATAAAAGATTTTAATGTAATATACGTAATGTGACTTTTTGACGGATGATAATATTAATATATATATATATATATAGTTTATATAGATTATTATATCTAAAACATTCTGATCTTTAAATTTTATGTTATTTAAGCTCTAAGTTTTACGATAATAAAAGTTGCGTAATAAGTGATTATTTCACCGAGCATTTATACATGGATGGCTGATGCAGCATCACGACAAAATGTAAGTGAGAATAATGTTACGTCATCTTAGGTTCAGCTCGATATCATTTTTAAATACATTTCTGACGACATTAAACAAAAACCGAAAATGCTGTTACAACAATGACAACGACGTTCTCAAGTACTGGTTCTGTTAAACGGAAAACAAACCGTCCCGAACAGAGAGCGAATCAGTCGATTAACCCAGCAACATTTGCCTTTAACCATTTTATTCCGTTTCGCTACGATATCTTGTTCGGTTTCTATCATATCCAGCTGTTCCATATTGTGAGCAAGGTACATTTTAGCTGTCTTCAAGTCATTCATAGCGTCGCCTGAGTTCTCAGTTTTCGCGTCCAATAGCAGAAGTTTGGCGTACCCATAACGTTCCTCAAACTCTTCGTACATATCTTTCAAATGATTATTCTTGTCGCCTTCCGGAATTGGGAACATCTTCAATTTGGTCCACTATAATACACAATTACACATTAAAGTCTGACGATCAGATGGTTGAAAACTTTAACGACACAAGATAATAGATTTTTTAAATTATAAACAAATTTTAATTCTCCCGTCTTATTATACGTATTTTATTAATATTAGAACAACGAAAACTTTCGCTTGTTTTCAACCCCACCCGTATTATTTTTCTAGATTTTCTTATTCATGTATGCCAACTATAGAATACGTATAACAATCACACAAAATAATTTCAAAGAGACAGGATCATGATATTATCATTTCTATCCACGATGAATATTTGACAGAAATGTAAAATTAAACTGAAGACATATTATGAAAAGTATCAACAGACCTTTTTGCATACGGAATTGTTGAGTTTTTGGATTTCGTTGATACGTGATTCGATTACACGCGACCTCTTCGGCTTTGCTGCTTGATGAGTGTTAGTATAAATAGTCGTATTAACGTCATTATTTTTCGAATTACACGGGGTTATATTGGAATGTCCAGTGTCTTCAAATTTATGTTTAGACATGATTTTCTGGCACAATTCCTTTTTTTCCGATTCGTCCAAACATTCGCATTCGTTCTTTTTTCTACGACAGCACAACTGATCGTCGACCCGTTTTCTAAAAGTATCGCATTTCTTCTGGCACCGGTGAACCGGTTCGGATTCGACTTTCTTGCAAGTGGCGCATATCCTGTACGGCGCGTCGATTACAATTTTCCGACGTTTTTGGTTTCTATCGGTCATCTTACAGGTCGATGTTATGGATGCGATACTACAGTATTATAATATGTTGTTCTGATGATTGGCGATAGAAGTAAATCATCCAAACGTCGCTGCCTTAGTGAATTTTTTTCGACATAAAATGATAAAAATGTATAAATTTTGTTCGATGTATTGTAATGTTTAGAAATATTAAAAAGTTCTTAGTTTCTATAGTACACATGACAATGACATCGCATTTTATAATGAAATTCTAGCCAAGCATAATATTATATTATTACATAGGTAATACGCTGCAACTATACGTTTATCGATTATTTTGCTGCGAACGTCGCAATACTTCTCGGTAAGACTCATCGAAATTTCGGATTTCATAAAATGCAAACGTCCGATGTGAAAATGTTATTATACCAGAGTTAAATATTTCACGATCAGGTTAGGTTGATAATGATAAACCTATAGTGGTTTACGTGGTATTATTATAATTATAATCATACGGTATTCCGTATTTAACGTATAATCGCGGCGTTATAGTTATGCAAATCGATGTACACGAATAAGTAAATAAATGAACAGAAATACAACTATAATAATATAATAATTTTAATTTTATTTATTTATTATGTATAATATACAGATTACACATAATAGAAAAATTATCACCTTGAACATAATACATAATATTAGATACGCAAACATTTTGAATTGAATCAATATTATTATTATTGTATTACTATTAGAATAATAAAAAGTGTTTATGTTTGAGGAAATAATGCGAAAGAAAATACCCTCTGGAGTCTGGATGGTCGATTTAAACGCGAAAAAAAAAAAAGAAAAAATGTATTTATGTTAAGTCATGTTTAGACAGCCATATAACATTTGTACACGGAGTATCCAGAATTTAATTAATTATAATTAATAATAATAAAAAAAAAAAAACATTTTGCATTTATGATAATATTGTAAAATGTAAACAACATAAATTCCTCTGGGCTGTGATTGAATAATTTGTGGGGGTTATAGGTACTAGACACGTAAAAGTGTTAAACATAAATATTATTTTGTAAAGTAGATAATAATTATAATATTATATTATTTTTATGCATAATAAATTCGTTGGCGGTTAAATCGTTGAGGAAACACAAAATTTCATCTCGTCTGTAAAATAGAATCCGGTTTATCTCGTTTGACTGGCGAAGAAGTCTACGCAAAGGTGATCGAAGGACGGGCGCGTCATGCTGCACGTATTATTGTTATCTCCCATTTTATTATCTCTAGTTTTATAACGTTATAAAAAAACATTATATTTTTTTGTAGTGTATAATCAATTTGCGACGACGAAACAATTAAAATATACCGTTGTGTTAGGTTCGGTAAGGCAATAGTTAAATCTTAAATGTTAAGTTTGGGCACTTCGTCTATTTTTTGATTCTATAATCATATTATTTCGTGTCTTTGTTTTAGATCACGTAACGTAACGTTGCAGAACCACTGAATTTCATAAAAAAAAAATATTATATTCATAGCTAAAATTTCGTTCTTCCGTTACATATCAATAAAACAAAATTATATTTAAAATACATTTTTAGTTGGGAAATAATTATTAGTCTCTATGGTTTATAAATGATGGGTTGTGTATCCGACATCCGTGCTCATGCCAATCCCGGATAGGAATATTTTATTCGCTATTATAGAGTCCATATTATTATAATATCGAAACACGTGCGTAACGAACACGTGAGAATTAATACGTTAATTTTTCTTTCTCGCGGATAGTAAAACGAAATAATAATCGTATATTATTAATTTTTCTAAACGAATCCGTTTAAACACGTTTACGCGAGTACTATTGTTAATATACTGTAAAATTTTGTGTTTTTAATAACCTAATCGTGATAAAAATTGATTTAAAAACGGTCAAAAACTCGTATAAAAATATGTTCTTTTTTTATATTATTATTTATTCGTAAATAAATTTCCGTAAACTTTTCTTTCCCCTCTCCGTCGGTACAATAATTTGTATTATTTGTAAATCAATATAATACAAACTCCAAAACGAGGCATTTGTTCTATTCTAGCGCTGTTGTTATCGCGACGTCGAAACGATCTCGTAGAAATATTATTGTAAAGTACCTACAGTTCGCGATTGTACCGTTCAATGAGTGTACGAGAAAGTTCGCGTTTCGCCCGTTCGTGTGTCGTCCTAGGCCAAATCGAACGTGGTCAGATTATCACGTTACCGCGGTCGGACAACCGTCACGTAACCGCGTTAGTGTCGACCACGTGTTGTACGCGTATTAAATTTGTTTAAAAGTAACATAATATTATACGTTTCGGTCAACGGATCGATAAACATTTCGTGTGCATAAAACAATATTAAAATATATATTCGATACGTTCATCGGTTCACATTTTATGTTATAATATACGTATATACGAACCGAAGGAAAATTTAACGCGAACATGGTAAGTGGTTTGAAATCAAATTATTTCCTATTATTTATCGATTTTTATGTTTTTTTTTTTTTGCAATAGTCGAAAACGTGTCCGTTAAAGTGCGGTCCATTATATAATACAATTACTCAATTGAGTATATTTAATCTACAAATGATCGTATGCGATTTATTTCTCGTAGACGCGGTTTTTACCGGCTATGCCGACATTAGACCGTATATCGTTATGTAACCACAACTACAAAACTACAATGCTCAACGGAAATTATTCGCGATGTCTGCGGTTTTACGCTTTTACCCGCGTTAAAAAAATATCATTGTCGCTCGAACGACGCTATATGATTCTTTTCAATCGCAATATTTCTTTGGGATTTATTAAGAAAATTTCATTTACTCTTTTTATTTTATATTTTTTGACGGGAATTCATTGTTTGAACGATGGACTTTCACGACAAAACCCCCTTAAACAGGGATCCCTAACAGGGATATAAAGTGGTACACAAATTATTGTAAATTATATCTTCATAAATCATAATAATATTATGTTCATGTTGAATTATTGTGTACTTGACGTTATTTGTCGATGCCCTTGACCCGGAAACTCAAATCATCTTACAAAATAATATCGTAACGATTTAATGTAAAAACATAATAATAATTAATATTATACATACATAAATTATATAGTTCGCAATTATTATAAATTAAATTATCAGATATATTATAATATAAATATCATGGATTCGAAACGTTTCAAAAGAATCAATGTCCGATTATGTGTTATTAGTACCTACTAATAATAATCAATAACAATTAACAACACAATTGATCGTTTATTATTAACGTTTTTCTATTATAATATATTATGTTTCTCTATTGTTTTTATATCAAAAATATTACATAAATTTTAAATTTAATACTACTGTTAACAATATTTTACATAAGATATCAACCATTTTCAATTTCAAAATTATATTGTAATATTTTGACTTCTGAGAGTCTGTCAGTCTGACAATGAGAATAATTTTGTAAATAAATACAATTCTTTATAAAATTACTATATTATATATATGATATGTATATATATAATATATAAATAATTTAAAATTATTTATAAATTAATTCAAATAACGTCAATGGCAAAACGATTCGACAACTTCATCTGTGCCCGTGTGACATTTTATAATTTAATATTTATGAACCACGACGAAAATATTATAAGTATAGCCTATAACCTCGCCTATAACCTATCATACGTTTTCCGCGTGATTTGTCTAGAATGCGTGTTAATCACAATAGCATACAATACCTATTGTACCGGGTACAAAATACAAATTCTGACGAGATAATCGAACGATAAAAAATCTAATTGATTTATAAAAAAAAAAAATGTAAACAATATTTCCATAAATTATATTATTTATCGGTAGGCAAACGCGTATTTACTATAATATTATAATCTATATATTATTGATATTAAACAAATATTTGTAAATAGACCTTATTATATAACAAGGGTGGCCAACCTTTAAATAGTTTACTAATTTAAAAAAAAATATTGTATTTATTAAATAATTAGAATATAAATTATTATAATAATTAAAAATGCATAGGTATATAATAATAAAGGTATAATATTTAAGTTTTTTTTTTTTTTATTATTATTATTATTTAGGTAAATGTAATTTATGAGTTTTTGGATGATAGGTACGTTATACCTAAAAGCATTCTGTGAGATGATCATCCGTTTAAAGTTTAACGATATTTAGAATCAATTTTCATTGTCGAATATAATGATTCACATAAATATGTTGTTTCGAAAATTGATATTAATTTTTAAGTGCAATGTTTAATTTTTTTTATATTTTATAACAGGCACGCGTGTTTCTTGCTGGCCACCTCTGTTACATAAAAACGCGAGTAAAAACGGTAGACGAATATACGAGTACATCTTATATAGTAGCTATACTCGTATTTACTATTTTTATTTATAAATCATAATATTTTAAATATAATTTTACCCATCGAAAATCAATTCAATAATTTATTAAATTATTCAATCGTATAACGTTAATAAAATATTAGTGGTAAAATTACAATAGTTTAAAAATAATTTACTAAAACATATTGATTTTTGTCAATATGTATTGGTTTCATACGTTATTTAAATAACAATACAACCTACATAGGTAAAGGTATAGGATAATCTATCAGTAAAACTTCCACTTCGTGACCATTAGTTATAAGTTATAAGTTTATGACAAATACTAATAAAATAAGTAATAACAGACAGAACTACAGAAGTGTGTGGTAAACTGGTAATAATATAAAAACTATAAACCTTAAAATTATATAAAATTATTTTTCATGAAACTTAGGTACTAGTTACTATATAATAACTCTTATAACTTATCACGTACCACGTTGGTTGTTTATCTATAAATAACACTTCAATTCTTCAATAATAATAATATATACCATTATCGTGATTTCTGTCTTGCAATTTCGTATTCATTTATAAGTAATATCGTGTGATCGATACATTTTTATCTTACATTATTATTGTGGATTTACAACATACCTATATATAAAAATTGGTTTTATAATATTATTTCTGTTAACGATCGAATGTAAATAAAATTCAAAAATTATCAACGTAAAATATATCGTAACACATTTGTAGATTGATAAATTTTAAATAGAATATATAATACGGTACCTATTATGATAAAAATTTCTAAATAATAAAAACTGCAATCACATATCACAGAGTATTTTATGCGATTCATTATTATATCCAATGACAAGAATCTTTTGTATATGTAAATATTTTCAGAAAAACTAATCGGTTCGACCAAGAAAATAAATTATTACTTCCTATATTATGTGATAAGTCATACGAAAATACCATATTAAGCTATATTTTCGTCATTATAATAAATTTTATTTTCAATTTTACAGGATACTGCAACACTGAAATGGCTATTGTCATTCGTGGCAATGCTGAAAATATCAGGACTAAATGGTAAATGTAAATTTGATTGTAGAATAATTTTTAATATTAAAGATTTGATATATACAAAAAAAAAAAAAATTGCGATATACCTAAATATTATAAAAACGTGTTAACCGATATGTTATTTTAAATATAAATCATCTTGAACCTTGGTACTCGTCTTCTAAAAAAATTTTACTTTAAAAACGTTCTCGTGTTAAACAAAAAACTTATCTAATCATAGTGGCGTATTACGTGAGTATTTATTACGTGGGGGAGAGGGGCGAAAAAAATCAATATATCTAATCAATTCATTATATTTAAGAATAATTAAAAATTTTCTAGGGTTCGATCCTGGGGGGAGGGATTGCCCCCATCGATCCCCTCAAATACGCCACTGCGTATCTAATATCTCGTATATTATTATATTCGCCGCACGGACGAATATTATATTTTCCGTTTCTTATCATTATTTGTATAATTTTCCTATTAAACTTTCGTTTTTCTCTCTTGATCGCCGCTACAATAATAAATATATGCGTTATGATAAAATGATATTATTATTACTATTTCGAGAATAAAATCGTTAATAATAATTATCTGATCATTTACTACAGCGGACGCGTCATGTTGGCCGAGGAAGTTCACGTACGGTACGGTTTGCGTGTGCAATTCGACGTACTGCGACTGGACACCGGAACCGGAAGTTCTTCCGCCGGGCAAATACGCGCTGTACACGTCGTCAAACGCGGGCAGTCGACTTCACCGAAGCAACGGATCGTTCGTGTCGTCGCTGGACTCGCAATGGTCCGGGGACGAGATCAACGTGGACGAGACGATTACTTACCAAACGATTCACGGTTTTGGCGGCGCGTTCACAGACTCGGTTGGCATCAACGTCAAGTCACTGAGTCCGAACGCCCAACTCAATCTCCTCAAGTATAGTTTAATAATATTTTAATATAGTTATGTTTTATTATAAGTGTACGAGGCATATACGCGTTATGTTATTACAGTAACCGCGGTCAATGTGTTCAACCATTATATTATTTTTGTAACGGTGAAACAGCCGGATAAACATTAATAATCTAAACGCGTGATGGATTAAAAAAAAATATATATATCGTGTTATTATTATTTTTGTTTTTTTTTTCTTAATGGCAGATCGTATTTTTCCGATGATGGCATCAAGTACAACATCGGACGAGTGCCCATCGGAGGGACCGATTTCTCGACGCACAAGTACACGTACGCGGACGACAAAGGCATTCCGGATCTGAACAATTTCGATTTAGCCGAAGAAGACACAGAATACAAAGTATATTATCTATTATTATATAAGTAGTTGTGGTTGTTTTTAGGATGTATTTAGCTATGGTATATATAAATTATAAATTTATGGAACGTATATCATGTGTATCCTCTCTCCGTCTAGGGGCCACAGAGAAATGTTGTGTCAATTATATATAATATTTAATTAAAAATACATTATATTTTAAATAATATCACAGGTGTATATTTATTATGATTTTTTTAAATTTTGAGCGAAGCGAAAAATGGTTTAAACAATGTAGGTAGGTACCTATATCATTTTTGTTTTTGTTTTGCTTTTATGTCTAAAGACACTTTCTTGACCAGAAAAGATGCTCAGATTTTCACGAATAGCATATGTTTCCGGTTGGAAAGTAGATGCAGTTGGTTCTTTATTTAGGTTATCTTTCGAATTTCTCAAAATTGCAGACCCTTTGCGACAGGAAAGCGACCAAAAAATAATGAAAAAATAGCATTTTTCACGAAAACTGAAATTTCGACGAATTCCATCTCAATATTTTATGATAAGGATAACTCAGGCAATTTTGAATACATAGAGGCTTAACATTTTTATTGAGTGTTCACATAAGCATTTATACTCGTATATGTTAAAAAATTTTGAATCCGTTACGTTAATTTTTCTACAAGATATACAACTTTGAATATTTCTTAAAATTCTCATTTTTATCTATTTAATGTTTGATAAAATTAGCAATTTTGGGTTTTGAGGTCTGAAAATTTTACTGAAGTATATTTACATATTACATAATACGACACCAAAGTATTAAAAAAATCCCAAGTTTCAATTTTTTTTTATAGCTGTTTAAAGTTGATATTTTTAGTTTAATCGAAAATCTAAGAATATCTATATAAATCCATGTATTATTCTTATTATTTTTCAATACTTTTACAATAATGGTTAATAAAAATGAACAATATTTAAAAATTTTGGAAATTTTATCGAAGCATACTATTACATATTGGTTAACGTAGTTCTAAAATATGAAAATCTTAAATCTAAAAATATTTGATTATTTTGTCGTGGTTCATATTATTACAAAAATATAAATATATAATCACAATTCACAAGCATTTTGTGTGAATTATAAAAAAAAAAATCCTTTATTTTAACCTCCAGCTAGGTTAAGTCTACGGGGGGATGCGACCCGCATATCCCCCCCCCGAAAATCCGCCACTGCTTCCACATCAGTATCAGATCTTCTATTTTTATTAATATTAAAAATTGTATTTTACAAAAATATAAATAACGTGCCCTCAGACCCAAAATTTTCTGCAGGTTCCACCATATTTTCCTATATACTCGATACAACTTAAATATAACTGTAATATATTATACATTATTATTTATTAATTTGCACCCATCCACGTTTGCAGATACCTTTGATTAAGACCGCCATGCAGATTGCGTCCGACGAGCTCAAACTGATCGGTTCGGCGTGGTCGGCTCCACCGTGGATGAAGACCAACAACGATTTTTCCGGCATAGGTTTCCTGAAACCAACGTACATGGAAACATGGGCGGAATATCATTTAAAGTAAATACAAAATCGATATATTTTTATAACATTCACAATAATATTTTCCACCGAGGATGAATATAAAATATTCATATTCATAATATTATAATAATTATATTATTTTTATATTATTAGGTATAATTAATATAATTTATATAGTTATATAATATATTACAAACGATTTCCGCCAGAATGTATAAAATGTATATATAACATTTCAGTAATCGTAATTAAGTTATGTAAATGCCGTCTTAACTATGTCACTATAGTTATATAATATTCCTCCATTCACCACAGATTTTTGGACGCATACCGCAAACATAACCTAACATTTTGGGCCCTGACCACGGGAAACGAGCCGCTCAACGGTATCGTGCCGATCAACAGGTTCAACTCGATGGGTTGGACGCCCATGTCACACCGCGATTGGATCGGTAAACACATGGGACCCCGATTGAGGGCTTCTGAACACAACGAAACCCTGTTGTTTGCCATCGACGACCAGAGGATCGTACTGCCTTGGTGGATGAAAATGGTATTATATCCTAATTATGTTCGTAACAAGACGAGCAAACAAAAATATCATATAATATTTCAATTACATTTAACTCATATTTCTTGTATATTATGATATTATACAAGTACCTACCTACTTGTATATAATTATTTTCTTTTTATCAAATTTATTACAATAATAATATTGTAAAAATATTATTATTGTCTTCGTCTTGTATATAATATCTCGTTTACCTACCTATATTTTATATTAACAGAACAAAAACTATTGACCCACGTGCTTAAGTACGACTTTCACCGATCTCTTCAAAACTTGTTCCAATATTTTGCAAGTAATTTGCTGTAATTTGTAAGATTAAATTTAGGTATCACCCATTTAAGCCTTATTATGATTACCCCTACTATTATATTACTAATTATATTTGTATTTGATTTTTTCTAGTCAATTTAATATATTTTATAAATTCGAATTTTTGTAAAAAAATATAGGTATATCTAGGTATACATATATGATATATAATATAAATATATAAGTAATTGTTATCCAATCGTAGAGTACTCGATTACTTTACAACTACTTTGTAGGTAATACGATAGATGATAGATCAGTAAAAAATCTATGTGGATAATAAGTTAATAAACAGTTATATATAGAAATATTTTTCATAAAATCAAATTTTAAGCCTTCATATTTTTATAAAATTATAAAAATTAATTTTTTTCTCTAGAAAATAAAAATTGTACCTAGTTAACTACTAATTTAATATATAGGTACATCGTACAAATATCAGTATGTATAATTTAATATTAATAAGGAAAAATTAATTCATTGTGCGAGTGCCTTATGGAAAAAGTATAATAATAGATTTAAAAAAGGTAATATATTCATTACTCACATAGTCACATTGATATTCGTTTTCAGTTGATGAGTGATAAACAGTGTGCCAAATATGTGGACGGTGTAGCTGTTCACTGGTATTTGGACTTTATCGTTCCAGTCAAAGTGTTGAACGAAGTGCACAAAAATTTTGGTGACAAAATCATAATGAACACTGAAGCTTCCCAAGGTAATAAAATAAACATTACGAACCATAAATAAAAATATTAACGCTAAATTAGAAAAATGAGCAAAAACGAAAAAAATTCTCAATAAAGTACTAAAATATTATTTTGTTCGATGAGACATTAATACCTAGCTATTTGTATATGAATTGTATCTATATGACTAAATTAATATGCTATCTTGAAACCTTGGATCTGCACCCAAGTAGAAAATTGTTGAAAAACCATCTAACTGTAAATTATTAATTTTGATTAGGTATTTTTAAATTATAATTTTATTTTAGTGTTTGATATATAAATATAATAAATAGATCGTATAATTAAAGAAATTAATTTAAAATGAATTTAGAATTTTAGAACAATAAAAAATTAATTTTTTTTATCGAAAATTAAGATTTAGATATAGTATTCAGACTTCAGACTTCAGACAAATCGTAAGTCTTTTTTTTTTTTTTTAAATTAATTAAATAATTTGTCCATCTCCGGATTAAGCCCAAACATAGCCCTAGGCTCATATTTTTTTACTAACCCATTTTAGGCATTATATTTATTATTAAATTTTGTATTTTATTAATTTAATTAAAAATGTCTTTTTTTTTTTTTGCTTTTTGTAAGTTGAAATCATTAATATTTTCTAAATTCAAAAAATTTAGTGATTTATTTTCAATATTTTATAGTGGTGTTACGTTGAATCTCTCCTCAGATATGGTACCTAGATCTCATATAGTTTTTTAATGCTTTTTAGAAGTAAAAATACCCTTTCTCTTTCTCCAATGTAATTTGTAACTGCAGTAGGTACTAAGAAACATTCTTAATACTATTATAAGATTTGGGAAAACAAATATAATTTGAAATTTACATAATTTTGATGATTAACAATTTATCCATAATTAACAATTACTATATATTATTAAAGCAATTAAAAATCATACTTGTATATATAAAAAAAATTAATTTACCTATTACAAAAAATAGCCCCTTCATTTCTTAACCCTAGGCATGTGCTTACCTTGACTATAACGTTAATACAGCACTGAATGTGTCTACTTAAATATCCACATTGAAAATTAAACCAAATACATTTAAATCATTTCATTTTCATCCTTAGGAGACAAGCCATGGGATTTTGTCAAAGTGCAATTGGGCAGCTGGGTTAGAGCTGAAAATTATGCGAACAACATCATCGACGTGAGCATACTTTTTTCTAATATTCATATTAACTTTATAACAGATTTGATGTTAAAATCTTACCAAATTTAGTTAAACTAATAATCAAATTAATTTAATATGGATTGACCTTAAAAACATTAGGCGCTCATGTTTAATATTTTTTTTCTTCACAAGTATAAATTATAGGTAAATACATTAAATATTATGTTTTAATGTTTATATAAATAAATAGATGTAATTTGCGTAGGTATAACAATAATTACTAAAATATTAAATAAAATAATAATTATTGGTGAAGTTAAACATGACATAAATTCTTATTTCACTTTTGGTTTATTGGTGGTGTTAGTGCCATAGTAAATTATTGCTGTAAAATAAAATAATATAATTAGATAGATTATACAGTACTTAGGTATATTAATTTATGTACAATTGTTAACTAATAATAAAATGGGTATAATATAGCGTACAATAGGTATTGTTATTTATGTTTTCACTTATAGTAATATTTATTGAACTGAGTAGTGGGTATACTAATCGTTAAATTTACGAGTGTAGTTATCATAATCTTTTATTTAACATTTTTGTTTTATGTAGGATTTGAACCATTGGGTACAAGGCTGGGTAGAGTGGAATTTGGCTTTAGATATGAGAGGTGGTCCAACCTGGGTGTCAAATTTCATCGATTCGCCCATTATTATTGACAAAGCCAAAGATGAGTTTTACAAACAGCCAATGTTTTATGCAATTGGTCATTTTTCAAAATTTATATCTAGGGGTTCTGTGCGGATCAAGTTGACTCAAACTTCTGTTATTAAGTCTGTAGGTTTTAAAAGACCTGATGGAGCTATTGTCATTGTTCTTTACAACAGGTACAATATAATCAATATTTATATTTACATAATATACACGTTATTAATTATTAATTTTCACATAATTTGAATTATAATAAATTTAATCTGATATTTTTTTCAGAAGAAACAAACCAGTTAATATTTCTATTAAATATCCTAAACAAGGTATCATAGGTCTTAGTTTACAAAAAGAATCTATAAATACACTGATCTTCTGGTGAGAATGACAAAAATATACTAATAAAATATAATAACTATTTTATTGATTTGATTTATTTTAAGTTAATTTTTTTTTTTATATATAATTATGTATTAAACTTTTTGTATGATGTTAAAAAAATTGTATAGTTTTATTCACCTATACTATTTTAAATTTACATGAAATGACTGTTATATTAATTTTTTATGTACAATTATTTTATTTATTAAATGGACAATGCATATTTAATATTTTATATTTTATCTAATACAGATTAGATTCTAATTTTAAATATCTGTTAATTTATGCAATTGAACGGAAGTAATTTATTATAATTTATAATCTATAATATTAATAAAGGAAAAACAAGTTTAAAAAAAACTTTTACATAATATAGGTATTATATAATTATTTTAGTGTAACTACTTATTTTTTAAGATATTACGAAACAAATAAACAAATATTTTCCTTATATTTTAACAAGTTACACATAATTATATAGGGAAATTAAAATATCATTTTTTCATAACGTATTATGATACTTTAATGTTGTGTTTTTTATTTTATTTTTATTTTATTATGAATATATTGACAATTTTTAAAATCATTAAACTTTGAAAATAGTTAAAATTGTATACAAATACAATTTATTATTACAATAAAATGAAATACAATTTAAATTATAATGTACCATTTATTGAATGGTTAATATAATTAAATTAGGAATATATGTCATTACTAGTTTTTTTTATAACTTAATATATTAAGATATTAATTTTTCTCAATTATAATTAAAATTGGAATGTTCAAATATTTTACTTTACCAGTTGTTTTTTTTTCTAATTAAATATATATATATAATATATAACACAATCAATTAATAACACACATATATATATATATATATATTCACTAAACTTTAAATATTTTTTTTATAAAATTGAATTGTTAATCATGTTCCACATAATATTGCTGGAGTTTTGGATACACTTCATTAGCAAGTTCCAGGGATGATGTAGCTAATATTCTTCGATGCATTAATTCAAAATCTTCACCTAGAATTAGTAATATATTATTAAAATAATATTTATATCATAATTTGTATTATTAATTTATTATAACGTAATATTTTAATTACCAGCTGGATCAATTACAACTCCTCCAGCTTCTTTCACTATAATATAACCCGCTGCCATGTCCCAAGCATGAATACCCATTTCTAGATATAAATCAATAGCCCCTCTTGCAACTTGAGCTAAGTTCCAAGCGGCCGATCCACTAGCACGAATACTATAAAAAAATCATATTTTAAGCAATGTAAATGTGTAAACAAATTCCAATTTAACCCTACCCATGGGCATTAGCTGCCAGATAATTAATATTATGGTATACAATTCCTTTGAATTCTTCAGTCCTAGTTGAACCAAACTCTGCAGCAACCAGAGCATCACTTAATTCTTAAAAATAATTAAATTTTAAATTTTAGAATACACCTTTTAGTTTTTAAATACTTCAATTTACTTTTTGCACAACTGACTACGATGGGTTCATCATTTAAAAAAGCACCTTCGCCTTTAATTGCTCTAAAAAACATGTCCAACACGGGATTGAAGATAACTCCTAACTTCACATCACAATCAACAACAAAACCAATTGATATGCAAACATTTGGATAGCCATGCACAAAATTGGTAGTCCCATCCACAGGATCAATGACCCAAGTCGGAGCACTTGTCAATTTTTCTTTAATGCCAGCAGCAAACGACTCTTCTCCGATAAATCTTACATTTAATAAAAATAATAATTGTTGTCTAATTATAAACAATTCATTAACGATAACTTTAATTTCACATACTTATGGTTTGGATATTTTTGTTTAATTCCTTCAATAAGCAATTTTTCTACTTCTTGATCTGTTTCAGTGACAAAGTCAATACTAGTGGCTTTAGTTTCTATTGTCTTTTTTAAATTGATTCGAGATTTGATAATCTAGAAAAAAAAATGTATATAAATTATACATTGTACATCTTTTTTTCTATTATATTATAATAAACATACATAAATAATATATATTATATAATTAGAAAAAATTGTAGAAAATCAATAAGTAGGTTTTTATTTTGGTGCATTTTTGATCATTGGTTATAGGTACCTAAAATACAACCAAATATTTTTTGTATATGGATAATTATCTATAATTTTCCTGCATAATTACTGTCATTGGTTGGCAAATAAAACTATAACGGAATGATCATTTTGAGTGAGTGTTATGTGAAAAAATGGTCGGTTAAAAATTTAATTGATAGATAGAATAATTAAAATAAATAAAACAAGATTGCAATTTAATTGTATAGAAGAATGTATGATGAAACTCAATTAAATTAATAATTATATGAAAAAAAAAAAATGTAATTAACGCAGTGTTATATAACGATTAATGACAAATTGTTGATTAACAATTAAGGTAATGTCAGCACCAAGAATTTCAATGATAAATATACGTTCATGAAAATCATTGAAACTACCTCTAAAATTTATTTTAAAATTAAAACATCTATTAGTAAAATGATAGAAAACAATATTTTGAAGACAATCACATCGGTGTTTCTCAAAATATCAATTAAGTAGTAGTAAAAAAGTTAAAATGTTGGTGCATATTTGAAAACTTAATTTTTTTACATTGTATATGAATCAAATAAAATGGTACGAACCCATCTGGGAAAAAGTATTTGTGAAGAATTTACTTACTTTTCCCGCTTGTTGCGAGAGTTTCGTAATCAATTCTAGACATTCGTGCAAATCGATCGTTTCGTTGGACATAATTGAAATGTATTACACAAAAATACGTCGAAATATTAAAATTACGAATATTATTGTATAGCACTGCAGAGTAGACGAACACCAACGACAACCACCAACGGACGACGGTGAAAAGTGATTAACAAACGAACAGTTCAAAAATCAAATAATCAAGAGCTCAAAACTGATCGTGAAATGTTTAAAATAGTAAAATCCAAATGACTTATTGGAAAATGGAAAACTAAATATCCAACCAAATTCTGAATATCGACTGTACCATAGAATACTGAGTAATGAGTAATAGAAATTTAAAATATTGAAGTATGAACTGCTGAACTACAAAATTAGTAAATTAGTAAATTACCATAGAGATAATTATTTTATTATCTCTACTACAGTTTCCCGCCTGTAGTTCGTCTATCACGGCGCACAGAATGTAATATCACAGATTAGATTAAAATTAGGTTACTGTGAAACATTTTTGAAGCATAGCAAATTGGCAACTACTGGGTCTAGATGTCATTACTACGCATGCGTAAAATATTTGGTGTTTATGGTAATGTATCATACCCCTACCCAAACGCAAAAGATAACCCGTCAACCCACTCTATCCATTTCAGTCAAAAGCAATAAGGCATGCGCCCAAAACCAAACTGGTTGCTTCAAGTCATGAATTAAGATAGTATGGATACCCAACATGCTAGAATAAACGTAATACCAAAGTGACTACAAAATTGAATCCAAATAACAGCTGACATGTGCGGAAAACCAACGTTAGCGCTGCTAGTGTCCTAATGCAGTACTAAAATGCTACGGACACGGCTATGCTAATTTAGCACTTCAACAAAAATTGTCATAAATTAATTTCCCGCCATTTACATTAGGAATTAACATGTACGAGTATTTAAATTAATGAAAAATTGCAATTATATTCATGTTCATGTTACACGTGTAGTTCTGGTGTTGGTTTATATTTTGCAATAATTATTTTTAAAATGGCATGTTGTACCTTTTTGTCAAAAGAATACGAGAAGTACCTTTGGTGTACCTAAAGATTTTAATATTTTAAAAAACTGGATCATTAGAAACATTTGAAAACACGTAAATGAATTTTTTTAAATGAATATTAGTTTAAAACTTGAATGTCAAGAACATTAAATAGATATGTTAACTAATATTTTTACATATTATATTACAATGAGAATGAGGCAGCATACTTATATGCTAAACCAAAATATGTAAAAAAAAAATAAAATCAAAAAAAAATTATCAAAATTAGTTACTTTTTAAATAAAATAAATATAATATAGTTAAATATTCTTGTAACACTTACCTCTTCTACTTCTACATCCTGTTTTTAAAAACTATAAAGTAACATAATAAAATAATATATTTTATTTAATATTATTATTCAATTATCTGTTATTAAATACAAAAACAAAAATATAAATTGTTATACCTCAACCTTAACGATCTAAATTATATACCTATTTAAATAATTCAAATTTAAAGTAATAAAACTTCGTAGCATTTAACCGTAGCATTTTAGTACTGCATTAGGACACTAGCAGCGCTAACGTTGGTTTTCCGCACATGTCAGCTGTTATTTGGATTCAATTTAGTAGTCACTTTTCACACTCAAGTTGGGTATCCATACTATCTTAATTCATGCTTCAAGTATATTATCATTGATTATAAATACTATTTATAATCAATGATATTATATAAGATTCTCTCCGAGGATGCTCTTGGAGGAAACGGTTACGAAATGCTGATAAGACGGACTCATTTGACACCGGTACGCAGTGCGCCAGTGCTACGATTTGTTTTGTAATGTACGGATTACGTAGGGGACAGCATTGAAGTGGATTAAACATTTGTACTGCATATATTGTGCAATCGCAATGTATTAATTGTAATTAAAATGGCGAATCGTCCAATTAAAGTTTTGCCGGTTTAATGTTTTCAATTTTTCATTAATCAAAGAAGCATCGTAACGTTCTGTTCGTAGTTTTCTAACCGGTAAACGTTAAAGAAGTGCAGTTCTGTTGATTGTGCGCGACCGGATCGAATCAACACAACCCGACGACGCGTCTCGTTGTACGTTGTCATATTCGACCTGAGGTAAACACATGATCTATTCTTCACCTTGTCACATATCGCAATCTGTTCATCGTTTAAATAATAATAATAATAATAATAATAATAATAATAATAATAATAATAATAATAATAATAATAATGGTATATTTCTAGTTTACGGGGCACTTTTTTTTTTGCGATTTTTTTTTTTTTATCATATGTAGTTTTATCTGAAAAAAATAATGGTGTAATCAGAATTTGGCGCAATCAATTATTTCCGAAGTTATTGCAATTTGAAATTTCATGATTTTATAAGATTAGTTTAAATAATTCAATTTATTAATATTAATTCAATGAGCGTTATGGCCTAGTGGTTTAGTGCGTCATACTTTTATTCAATACTTCGAGTTCAATCCTAGCATACATAAATAAATTTTTTGCACTTTTTTCGAATATTTAAATTTTTTTGGGCATTATTCCTACTTTATTAAATCAATTTCGATTGTTTATACTCACATTATAGGGACCAATCATTAAATAAATATTTAATGGCTAGGTTTTAGGTCACATGAAATCACTGCCTATCCGCACCAGTATCAGGGTCTATGGGGTAGGTATTAGGTAGTTAGCCTTCCGTCCCTTGGGGCGTAGCCCCATCCTCAACGAAAAGCGCCGCCGGGCGGCGCTTGAGTAAGCGAGCGAAGCCGGCAGGCGTAGCGAGCGTCTCTCCCACTTGAAAAAAACTTTAACGTTGATAACATTAAACTTTTATCTTATTTTAGTGATTTATTGCATGTACTTTTATTATCTTTTTGATATATTGTCATTAATTCATTATAAATTAAATGAAAATGTTGGAAAATCCATGAAAAAAGTGCAAAAATATAGTGTGTTTCGAACCTGGTGCCTGCGCGCATGGAAGGACGCATTAGACCACTAGGCTACAACTGCATCAAACACGAAATGCTAAAATTCTCTATTTAAGTAAATCTATCAATATAGATGAATTTAAAATGGCTCTAACTTAAAAACTAATGATTTGCGCAAATTTTTTTTTGCGCCAATATTTTTTTCTCATTGATTTACTTAGGATACAAAAAAAAAAATCGCAAAAAAAAAGGTGCCCCGTAAACTAGAAATGTTCCATAATAATAATAATAATAAAAAAAAAATAAAAAAAAATACCAACTCAACAATTTATAATATATAAGATACACATCCTTATAACTATATTTTTATTTACTTATAGGTAATTATAGTTTGTAAATGCTTAAACTTAGAATTAATTTTAATTAATAAATAGGTACAAATTATTTTCTTACCATTATTATATAACTAAAAATTTGTTAATTTAAATGTGAAATTTTGTAGTTGCATTTTTAAATTCTGTGTTCAGAATGAACACAACCAAATTAAATATTATATTGGTACTAAAAATTATATTAATGAAATATTTTAATTAATACTTATATATATTACTACTAGTTATATAATATCATTGACAAAATAATTATATTCAGTATAATTTGCTCTATAAAATAAAGCTAAAGTTAATATCTTAAAGAAGTAAGTCTCTAAATTATGTAGATATCCTTATATACTATTCTTTATACATACTGTTCTTAATAAATTAGTAAAAAATATATTTTATTAGTATTTTTCAGTTTTTAAAGTTATTATTTATGAACCAAAGTAAATTTACCTATTATTTTATAATTAAATAGAATAAAAATTAATTTTTTTTAAACATAAACATGAATAATCCATGATTTTATATCTCAACTATAACTCAGTTTTAATTAATATATATTATTATTGTTGTTCGACTTTTTTTGCTAGTTACAGTGCTAAAAATTAATGAGATATACTATCGTCATTTACAAATGTAGTGAAATTAGTAAATTACTATTGAGAAACATAACTATATTTTTAAATAAGATTATTTATGTTTTATTTTTTATCTAGATAAATAAATGCCAAATAAATGTTTAAATGTACATCAATATTCTGATGTAATTATGGGTAATCGTGATACAGATAACCATGAATTCGATATTACTGAAGAGACTATTATAGACAATAATTATGAATCTGGTATTTATTTATATTTATCAAAAGTTAATTTATTGTTGAATTGAAAAAAAGTTAAAGGACCATACAACTGAAATTTTTTTTTTTTTTTTTGTATTTAATATTACATTTAAATGATATAAAACTAATGGTACCACTAAAAATTGTCTACGACCATTATTTAGTAAGATATCGGCATTTGAAAAATACGCGTGAATTCATAATTTCGTTGCCGTCGTGTGTCCCGTATTCATTAGTACGTGAATAATACGACTCTCGCTGTTTAAATGCTTATATCTCAGATAATATGACATTTATTAATTTGAACCTTGATTATAATTTAAAATTTAGAACCATAGATTTAGTTTAATGTAATTTTTAAGTAGAATAATTACTTAAATATATATTATATTTTATATTATGAAAAACTTTTTTGATATTTCTATATTCTACTACAAACATAATATTTTACAACCTAACTAACTATTCTATATTATTATTTTATTACTACCTAGTACCTATACTATACCTGCATCATTAGTTAACAATATCTTTATTATATTAGATTATCATATAGATTTTAATTTTATTATCTAAATCATATTATATTACCACAGAACATAATATTACGATATTATTAAATATACGATAATAATTTATAGAAACAGTTTAATACTACTATGTACTATCTGATCACAATTCACATACGTTCAATGTTCATTAGTCAATTATTGTCTGTAGGCATTATACCTACTTGGATTTTTATTAAATTTAGTCACACAATGGCATTACAACCATATAGTTTTATATATTAGTTATACCTAACCTAACCTAACCATATAGTTCCATATTACATTGTATACCTATATCATTTGTATTTAATTTTACTTTTTTCGAGTTTATAAAACTAGTAGATGGACGATCAAAATTATCATCTTCAGATACATATTCTGCAGTATCATTGCATGAATTGTGATATATGTTTTGTGTACTTGTTTTGTTTTTATTTTCTGTATTTGAACGCGATTTTCTTGATGAACGTTGAGAACTGTTTGTTATTTGGTTTGTAACATGTTGGAAATAAATAGTAGGAAAAACACCAGAATTTAAATGGACAAGTACTTTAGAATTTGTCATTAATTTTTGACGAAGTAAATCAGATTGATTAAAATCATTTTCTGTAAAATGTTTTGAACAAATTACAGATGATTTACCGGGGACAAATTTTTTTCTTTTACAGAAATCGCTCCATTTTTTAAAACGCTTAGGAGACTTGTCTCTTTTAGGAAATGTAAAAAAATGAATTTTTTCTGGGCCCGTTTTTACACTTTTATCACTATAACTACAACAACCATACACTGAACACAACATTATAATTTTAATTTTAATTTTTAACTATAAAGTATACACACTATACGAAATACGAATTATTACTCTAATACGAATATTACGAACACGACATACCGATGGTATGTATTACTTTGTAAAAATTCAGATAATATTAAATTATAAATAAATTATTGGTATATTATCTAAACTAAAGTAATATGGGAATTTATATTATGATGTCTTGTCAAACATTATTATTTATGATAGGTACTTATAGTATGATAAACATTAATAATAAACTAGTGTACCTGTAGGTATAAACCTGTAATAATAATACAATATACAAAAGAAGAAGATATTGTGGTTTTAAATTTTCATAAAAGTGTAAAATCCTACATATTAATTTTTATTTTTACTCAATAATTCAATATTAACATAGTATACTCAGAGCCGTTCTTCCGCCTAGGCAACCTAGGCAGCTGCCTAAGGGCCCTTGTCTTTTTGGGGCCTTTTTCAGCTCTTAAAAGAATTAAAAATTATTTTAGATCTAATATAGAAGATAAGAGACTTAATTGCTAATTAACTTTTTAGTTGCTGCCTTGGGGCCCTGAGACTCTTAAGTTCGGCCCTGAGTATACTTGAAAAGTTTTTCATAAATCATAATATAATATATATTTAAGTAATAATTCTACTTAAAAATTACATTAAACTAAATCTATATTTTTAAGTTTTAAATTATATTGAAGGTTCAAATTGATAAATGTCATATTATCTGAGATATAAGCATTTAAACAGCGAGAGTCGTATTATTCACGTACTAATGTATACGGGATACACGACGGCAACGAAATTATGACGTCACGCGTATTTTTCAAATGTCGATATCTTACTAAATAATGGTCGTAGATATTTTTAAATGGTATCTCTGTTATTATCTCACCCAACACTATAATTTAAGATCAACTTGTTTTTTTGAGTTGTATGGTCCTTTAAGTTGATAATATTACTTATATTTAGTTGTAGTGAGCAAAAATAATATCGATGAAACTAATAAAATTGTTCAAGAAATTTTTGATCCTGAATTTACTACATCTCATGGTAAGTTTATGAATGTAATTTGAAATTATTTAAATAGCAATTATTTATATTTTGTTCATGTTTTAGATGTTTGGAACGTCAATGAAATTCGTTATTTAATTTACTGTTGGAATCAATTGAGAGAACAGTTTGCTAACTGTAAAGATAAAAAAAAAAAAACATTATGGGAACTTATATCAGAACGTATGGTAGAACGTGGTTTTTATTTTGATGCTGTAGCATGTGAAAGTAAATGGCGCTTTCTCAAGAAAATGTATATGTATAATAAAACACAATTAACCAAAAAAGACGGTTCAAAACATGCGATTGTTTGGGCTCATTATAATGACATGGATAAGGCTATAAAAGGCATTTCCTATACAATTTCTGGTAAAATATATATATATATATATATTTTTTTTTTTACTTTACTTTATTTTATATAATGTATTTATAAATTTTGAAGAAGATGAATTAAACTATTCTATCACTACTGTTAATGAATGTGAAAACACATATCCTACAAGTAAGTTTCACTAACTAATTATGTTATAATAAAATTATTAATGTCAAAATAATTTAGTAGGAGAAAAAAATGTTAATAAGTATCAGTGGACACATAATTCGACTAAGGATTTAATTCAACTATATAGTAAGAATAGAAACTTACTTACGTCTGTCATTCAAGGTGGTAAACATTTGTTATGGGAAAAGATAGCTAAACAAATGTCGCAATTGGGATATCAATATTCAGCAAATATGTGTAATGATAAATGGCGTAATTTAAAAATGACTTATAAAAAAAATAAGTTAAAGGAATTAAATTGTGAAGTGGACCTTATTAAATGGCCTTACTATAAAGATATGGATGATATTTTTAAAATTTTACCGCAGGAATGTAAATTAATTTTTATTTACAATTGAGAATATAATGTATTGAATTTATTTTAATATTATGGCATTATGTTATAGCTCATTATGTTAATAATGTAATTACATTATCTTTAACGGAAAATAACGAACTTGAAGAAATAAAAAATGATGACGTCTTTGATGACAGTATTGAAGTTCAAAAGTCAAATATTATTAATCCAGAAGAACAGAATATTGGTAATAATTATGGTGAAGGCACTTCGTGTAAATAACTAAAAAATTCATTGCTAGATTACTTTTTTTATATCCAATCTAAAATCATTTTTTTAGGTACACAAGAGATTTGGACTGAAGAAGCCACTAAATGTCTGATTGATTTATGGGGTCATTACCGATCACGTTTCATAATGGCTGCTCAGGGCAAAAAACGTGTATTATGGAATGAAATTAGCGAACAGTTACGTTTAAATGGTTACAACTATTCTGGTCTGGTGTGTGATAGGAAATGGCGTTTATTAAAAGCAAATTACCTGAAAAGAAAAGAAAAATATAGAAAACAAGGAATGGGTAGTGTTAAATGGCAATATTATTATGATATGGACAGATTACTTGGTTCACCTATTGATAATGGTTAGATTTCTTCATACAAGTTTAACATCTGATTGGTTATGTATAAATACATATTTTATTTTGTTATTAGTTTCTTGGTGTATGAATTCTACTATGAATTTAATTGAATGCTTTAATAATCATAAAGAAAAATTCATTAAAGCACTTACTGGTGAAAAACTTTTGATATGGAAGAACATATCAGACCAAATGGCACAAAATGGTTATAGTTATACTGCTAGAGCTTGTGATAATAAATGGCGTACACTGAAAAACCGTTATTACAAAAACAGAACGCGTGCTAATCGTAATAAAAAAGTAGCATGGATATATTATAATAAAATTGATTCAATAATAAGAGGTAAATATATTATTTGTATATAATTTCAAAAAATTGACTTTGTTGTATAATCTATATTATTTTTATTTTATTAGAAATTGAAAAAGAAAAGGATGTTAAAATTAATGTAACTAATAATTGTGATATAAATAGTCAAACGTGTGAAGAAATTGACGAACATAATTATATTAAGACTAATAAACCAGATTGTTCCTTTAAAATAAATGCTATTACTGAATTAAAAGATAGAATGAAGTTGAAGGATGTAGAATATGACCAAAGGTAATATGGTTTGTAATACTTATTGTTTAGATAATTTTTTTTATAATAGAATACTTTCCAAATAAAAAGACCAGTTTACACATCTTGTACTCACAGAATGATTGTAAAAGTATTATTAAATATTTCTTCAAAAATTTATTTCCAAACATTACCAATGTTTAGACATTAAATTTACTATAGTGTTAAATTTATTGTTTTTAAAAAATAGCTAGATAAATGCTGTATAACCATCGTTCAATTTTGTGGGCAGCCGCATTATTTAGTCATGAGTGTAACTGGTTGTATTGATTTTAAAAACATTTTATGTGGAATGTATTGGATAGCTTGACAAAAATTAATATATTACTTAGTGTCTTCTTATTTAGAATGGAGTATAAATAACTTTATTTGTGTTATAAGAATAAAAGAAATGGAAGATACCTTAAGAAATAGAGAAAGGAAGTTTGAACTTCTTCATCAGCAAACATTGGATGCTATAAATAGATCAAACGAACTGGAAGATCGTAAGATAAAACTATTAGAACAATTAGTGTCAAGATTACCTCACACTTTATAACTGTAATTGATGTTACTAAATTATGTATTATATTGATGTTTTACTTTATTGGTTTAATTATATGTGATAAAATTTTGGAACTGCTGTTATGTTAAAATTTCTACAAAATATAGAACGGATATTTCAAAATACTAGTTTTTTTCTATATACCTAATGTTTGATAAAAACAATTTTGGGTTTTAAGGTCTGAAAATTTTACTGAAGAGGTATATTCACATATTATATATTAGTTAAATTGATATTTATGGTATTTCTTTTTGGATTCTTATTATTTTTCAATATTTTACAAACAAATTTTATTGAAGTATACTTACATATCGCTTAACGTAGTAATTTAAATATTCCAAGGCAATTCAACAACTTAAAATTTGAAAAAAAAAATTTTTGAAATTTTTTATTTTAAAATTATACTTAGTACTAACATTAGATATATTGAATATAACGATTTAAAGAAATTTCAATGATTGATAATTCCCCCTTAAATAAAATTGCCTACAATTTTTAATGAAGTATAATATAGTAATAAGTATTTATTTTTTTTATAGCTGTTAAAGTATAAAAAGTAAGATAAAAGATACTGGTGTGGAAGGGATAGAGGTATAAAGAGGATAGTGTTGAATTTTGATTAACGTTTAAATGCAATGATAAACCATTACATTCGAAAAACGATTCTGATTGAAGTACTATCAGATTTGTGTATCATTTAGGGGCTGTTATGATAAATTACTTATATTGAACGTATAATTAAATATTATATAAACATATTATTTATATTGTAAAAATTTTAATCAATACATGATATATATTATATGATGAACTTCGCTCAAAATCGTTTTCACGAATGTAATGATTTATCATTTATCATAAGTTAATTTACCTTAGAATTTAATACCTTTTTTTTTTTATTGTACTACTATATATTAATGATGTGGATTTCTTATTTCATTTATTCATAAAATTCTTCAGTGAAAAAGTTAAACACATTAAATTATAATAGCATGTACCTAATCTAATAGGTACCTATTTGAAAAAAATAATTTACTTTAAAATGTAATATTTTTTGTATTTGCACTTGTTTATATTGAGGTTTAATAGTGGATTCCTTATTCTATTTATTTATAAAATACTTAAAAAAGCAAAAAATTATTTCCCTTAATATGATTTTGTCTTTATGTTAGTAGGTCAAAAATAAAAAAAGTGGCAAAACAAGTACTCTCAACTCTCCTAAAATAATAATTACTTTATATTGTAAATTTGTAATCAATTGTAGAAAACCAAATTAAAAAAAAAATTTAATTAGAAAAGTTTACTCGATAAATGACAGCTGATGTAAAAAAAATTTTGTATATAAAAAATTAGAGAAATAATACCTAACGTTATTAATTTATAAATATTGGGTTGCATATAACTAGATCACAAATTAGGTTGGTATCTCTTTTTGTAATCCGAAAACAGGACGCAATTTAAATCTTATACACGTCCATTGGCTGTCATTAGACTAGTATTTTGTGTCTTCCTCATAATGCATAAGGTTGAGTGTGATGCTCGGCATACTTAGGTATCCTTTTTTATTGTCCTTGTTTTTGCAAGGGAAAGAGAAAATTAAAGATCTTTTGAGTTTGGCGTCACTTGTAATTTGGATATAATAATAAAATCTTTATCCCCTAGGGTTAATTTACATATTTTTTGTCTTGGGGTTTCCATTTGTAAATTGTTCTTACTTTTATTTATAATATATTAATATTTATACCTATATAATATTTTTTGTATTGTTGCATTTATTTCATTATCTATTATATTAATCGTTGTTATTGGTTAGGTATTTTTTATTTCTATTGTAATTAACACAATAACACATATGATTTTTTATGACCGTACCTTTATATAATAATATATACTTATACATAGGTATTGTAATTTTCAAGCTGTGGGGTTTAATAAGAGTTCTAATAGGAAAAAAAATATAATACATTATAATTTTAATTTATATATTTACCAATTAGTTTATTACACTATTACTATTATATAAAAGTGTACTGTATACTGTATAGGTAGTGTTTATAATGTTTTTGTATTATATAATATTTTTATATTGTTGGAAAGTAATTGCGTGGACTAAATATATTATTATAAAGTAGAATGAAGGGTTAGCTTGATACGCGCACCCAGATGTCATTAGGGCTGCTACTGTTTAGAACGATTGAATACCAAGGTTTCTTCCATCAGTGATCACTGAGCAGTCCGATGTCAATATTGGATACAATTTTATTTTTGAAAACGGATTAAAATTCAGCAATAAGTTTACTTGATATCTGCCATGAAATTTTTTCAATTTATTTGTTTATATATATATATATATATATAAAATAAACATTATTTGAATTTTATTTATATCCTTTAATTAGGAAAATGTGGCTTGACCGATCTCAAATGGTCATCATACTGAATTCAAATCAATTTTATTATCTTTTCAGAATATTTATCGGACTGATGGAAGAAAAATAGGTAGGTTTGGGTTAAAATGTATCAGGTTTTCAATGGCCTACTAATTTAGTACCTAATAAATAGTAATAATATAATTATAGTATAGGTATAAATAAAAATTAAACATAACAATTACTTCATACACAGAGTAACATATTAAAAGTTGGTCAATAATATGCTTTATCAGAATTTGTTCTTTTTTTATAATATGTTATAAATAAATATTATATATATATATATATATATATAATATGTTCTTATTGATATTACTTTATTCATATTAATAAATATTAAACATATAACACATAATTTTATTAATAAATCAAGATACAAAAATACAAAAAAATAGTAGAATAAAAATTTTTTTTAAAAAAAAGAGTATTTAATATTACATGGAACGCTGAAAATAGTATAGAATTCATAGTTCTCTTTGATATTTGTCCCATTTTAAGCTCTGAGTACAATCCCAGTTCGTATGCAGATCTTAAGACAATTTCAAATGATCTGAAAAAATATAAATTTTTAATAAGTATTTTAATTCTAGGTAATATAAATATCAACAATATAAAAACATTTTCATTGAATTTTAAAATTTGTTTCTAAAAATTATTTTTTTATGTTTTAGTGTATCTTAATTTTTTATTGACCATATTCTCATAAAAATTTAGCACTATTTATATTTTGTTCAAAAATAATGAACACCTTAAAAACAACTCTGAAATACATATTAATTTAAAATTTAGATTCTTAGTACCTATTTTGAGCATTAAGCCCATTTATTTTTCTGAAGTATACTTATAATACTTACATATTACTTAATAACATTATATCAAAATATTAGAAAAATTTCAAGTCTCAATTTTTTTTTTTATAGCTGTTTTAAGTTGAAATTTTTAGTTTAAACGAAAATCTTAGAATCCATACGAGTATTATTCTTATTATTTCTCAATACTTTTACAATAAAAATTAATAGAAAAGCCAAAAACTTTTGAAAATTTTATTGAAGCATACTAATATATATATTATCATATTTCCAAAATATTAGAAAATTCTCAAGACTTAATTTTTTTTATAGTCGTTAAAAGTTGAAATTTCAGTAATATAATGATTAGCAATGGATTTTAAAAGTCAGTTCATTAATATTAATTTAATTTTTGAATACCTTTATTAATCTGCATTATTTAAAATGTAATTATTATAAAAATAAAACTTTTGCATAGTATAATTATTTATTAAAACCCAGATTATAAACCAATACATTTTTTGATTCGCTCAAAATCTAAAATCTATATAAAAAAAAATACACATTAATGTAAAACCCAGGGGCGGTTGCAAGGGGAGGGCAAGGTGCCAGAGCATATTTATAATCCCTTGAAATTATAGGTTACATTTATAGGTTAGTTTTGTATGCCATAGTTATTAATAAATATTAATATTGTTATAAAATAGTGAATTGTTATTATCCTACTTTTTCTATTGTAATAGTTTAATGTAAAGTAAAACAACAATGTGTAATATAAATTATAAAAAATAATTATTAATTGTAATATATATATTATAGTTAACTATTAGATAGCTAAGGATAAAATAAACTGGCCATGAAGATAAACAGTATAACGGTTTAAATCGAATAAATAAAATAAAATGTCAGTAACCACCATACCCATAGGTCACATGGAACATTTTGACCAAAAAGACGACGATTGGAAATTGTATATTGAACTATTTGCAAATTGTAATAATATCATCAAAGATAAGATAGTTCCAACATTATTATAACCGTAATAGGTAAAGATAGATAAAGAATATTAAAAGATTTGTGTACACTAAAATCAGAAAGTACGTATATCGATAGTAAGTACGATGAAATTAAAGAATGTTTACAAAATTATTATTTTGAACCAAAACCATATTTTATATCCTTAGGCAGAGGCATACACAAAAATTTTGTAGGTGGTGGCCTAAAATCAATCGGCAATATATATATTATGCCGGAATTATACATATTGCCAATAACATATATATATATTGTAGTTAACTGCATATTAGAAAACTAAGAATAAAATACCCCCAGGGACTACATTTAAGAAAAATTGTATATTGTTAAAAATAAGATTACATACGTATTATTATATCGTCTACCTATTGAAAATATTATAGACAAGTACAAGTGTGTAGTTAGAGAATGAGAAGGTATAAAAGTATATTTTTTTGTATACTTCAATACTTGTAAATATAAGACACTAGGTATATTATAATTTATAATAATTAAAAATATATTACTATGGTAGGTATACTCGTATTATGTTTTAAGCATTAATTGCATAGCACATATTTCCATACTGATTATCTGAATATTATTCTATAAATAAACTGCTGCATCATTGCCTAATGCCCAAGCTACAGTCACCACTTAGACTATCCAGGCTATCAGAAGTAATGAAGTATGTCTTATTAATATGAAGAATAAAGTGAATTTTTTAGTCAAATATAGATATTATTATTGATATTTTTGCTAAAACTAAAAATAGACAGGTTGAATTTTTTTTTGTTATAAAGCTTTCCAAAAATTTTGATTTAGCCCTCAACCAAGTCTCTGGAACTGTCCTCGGACTAAAAGCAATACATTCTTCACTTCTATAAGAATCTAAAATTTATTTTTTTTTATTAAAGTAGTGCTTAATGAATAAAAAAAATAATATACAGCCTGTGTAATTCTGGAAGTGCTATCTCTGATATTCTGATTTAAACAATTAATTAATTTTTGTAGAAAACAGAATTAATATTATAACATACTGCATATTTCTTGGCGTTTCATAATACTATACTCATCATAGTAATCACACTTAAATGAACAGCATTCATATGGTTCACAGTTAATGTCATCATCATTCCCCAAACATAAGTTATGCAAACAACAAGCTGCAAATATAAGTATGGCAAACTTTTCTTGTCCCCATAAATCCAAACACCTGTATTTTGCAAAATAAATAATATAATAAATATTCATATAATTTAACACTAACATTTAAATTTAAACATACATTAGTCTTGTAAAGCGTCCTAAGAGTTTTCCAAATGCCAATTTTATGATATTTAATGGCACTTCAATGGCATCATTGTACATGTTTTCTGATACAGTGTTTTGAGTATCATCTGAGAACGGAGTCATGAGATTAGGTAACAAAGGGTAACAACAATGTCCAATAATATGAGTGTTGTTATTAGGAAAGAGAGCCTCAGGATCATTAAGCATAATTTCTGCTAACGGACTCTCCAGAAATGTAGATGTAGTAACCGATGTTTTAAGTAAATAACTGGTGAAAACATTATAAAATTGATATCTATTATTGCACACACACTGTAAACAAATATTATTATAGAGTTGTATGAAGTACAATAATTGAATGCATAAAGTATGAAATCTATTATACTTGAATTACTATTGAAGATCCGTTTTTGGTATATCTGGAAGGGTTAGCAGTACACGATTTTTTTAAGTCTACTGTTCCAATTACACCAAGGATACCAGGAAATCGGTTTTCTGGCATTTCATTAAATGCTTTTATTTCAGAATCAACTTGTTGGTCAATGGGCCAATAAATCACTTCGCCCATTCTTTTAAATAATGTGTTTGTTATATCATTAACACACTTATGAGTAGTGCTAACAGCAATGTTAAACTTTGATGCAATATCCCTATACATAAAAGATACAATGTTAATGATTTGTATAAAAGTACATTAATTTTATGATATAAGTTTTAATAAATAATAATTATTAAATTGTCTTTTAGTTAAATTATTTATGTAAATTATTACTTTATTTATCTTTTATTTTATAAAATATATTTTTGGTATATATGAATGTATATGTTTTAATTTTAGATGTAGTGGTTTAACAATAATGTGTCTTTTTTTATGAATGCACCAATACACCTATAAAAAAAAATGGAGTCTTGAGATTTTTATAATATTTTGGAAATACGTTAAGATATTATGTCAGTATGCTTCAATAAAATTTTCCAAATTTTTTGATTTTTATATTAATTTTTATTGTAAAAGTATTGAGATATAATAAGAATATTCGTATGGATTTTAAGATTTTCGTTTAAACAAAAATATAAATTTTAAACAGTTATAAAAAAAATTGAGACTACGGATTTTTCTAATATTTTGATATGATGTTAAGTAATATGTAAATATACTTCAGTAAAATTTTTAGACTTTAATGCCAAAAATTATCAATTTTATCAAACATTATATATACTAAAACGAAAATTTCAAAATCCTTTATTTTACCACATATATATCATACCTATGTGAATACTTAATAAAATTTTCAAGTCTTTAAATTAAAAGTTGCTTGAGTTATTGTGAAATATTGAAATCAAATTTGTCAAAATTTCAGTTTTCGTGAAAAATGCTGTTTTGCCTACTGCCCGCTTAGGGTCAATTTTGAAAAAATTAGAAAAATGACATAAATAAAGTATCAACTACATCCACTTTCCAACCGGAAACTATGTCATTCATGAAAATTGGAGCATTATTTCGGGTAGGAAAAGTGTCTTCAGAATAAAGAAAAAAAACAAAAAACCCATTATCATTGTAAAACCAATACATTCTTTGCTTTGCTTAGAATCTAAAACTGACAAATTCTCCAACTTACTTATAACTCTGTATGGTTCCCAAATAAGTCAAAGTGACCATCAATTGTTTCTCAACATCCATTCCGGATTTTTTGTATGAGATATTACCATATTCTTGCATCAAGTGAGTGCATATAATCTGAGAATAAAAATATAACTATTATTTAAATAAATAGGCATATAAATATATAATATAAATTCAATGTACTGATTATTTACATTAAACGAACTCCTAGTAACAAAAAATTGACTTTTGAAATTTGATTCTTCCAGTGTAGAATATGGTAAAATTATCGGTTCATTGTTGGATGGCATGTTGATATCATGTGCTATTTGTGGAAGCTCACTGTTTTGCGCCTCTGGTTTATACAAATAATCATTGTTTGGTTCGGGTATCAAACACGTTAATATGAAATCCTGTTCCAACTGTGAATTTCTTGTTTTTACATCCAATATAGTTTTTAAAAGTTTTGTTGTATCTAAAAAAATATTTTAATATTAATTAAATTGGTGTAGTATATATTTTATTTTAATATTGTTTCTAAGTTCATTTAATTTTGGTAGAGGGACTAACTATAAACATTATAAATTAGAATTACAATATCGCATCATTAAATGAATTGCAACATTTAAATATAAGGGTAAGGTATGACATAATTTTTATCCAAAGTCAAATTATAATTTCAATTCTAATATTATCCAATTATTCCTTTACATTTTTTTATTTTCCTATATTATTGGGTATCATTTTTTTTTTTGTATACAAGAATATTTTGAAAAATTAATTTGGTTTAATTTTTATAATAAATGGTGAATGGTGACAATACTATATTACATTTTATACATTGATATTTTTCATTTATTTTTCGGGTAGAAATATGACCTAGTTATCTAATATCTCCCTCACGCGCTGAAAGTTTTCAATTTTTCAATAGGTAATTATTAATTTACTTCATTAGCAAATTTTTTGAAATTTCCTAATAATTTTTTTTAAAAAAAAAACATCCAAAAGGATAAAACATTATAATATAGGTACATTTTATATTATGTAATTTTTAATACACATCATTAATAACTTTGTAATGTTAAGATACATATAAATGATATTCATTTCAATTTCCATCAGCGAATTAAAATTACGAAGTTTCATATAGAATCATTATTTTTCGGTAATTTATTATTGCTGTTTTATTTTTATTTAGGCATGTAGATAAAATTGTTAGTACAAATTATTCATTTATCACATATATGAGAAAATTTGAATACATTTTTTATTCAATTGATAGGTATCTTTTTTATGGTATTTTTACATTTTTTAAGAAAAATTAATAATATAAATATTGTAAAAGTAAATTTTATGTGTGATTTATATGGCAAAGATTATCATAATACAATAAATACTATTCGCATATCCATATGAAATTTTGAATCCGTAAATGTATAAATCTTGATTAATTTATTAAGTAGGTACTATTCTTTTTCAATGATTGATGGGAAGAAAAAGAAAATTACTTCAATAATTGGTTAGCATTTTTTTTTTTTTATATACTAATTTTTAATATTTCAAGTTAAAATGAAAATTTTTATTAAAAGTAAGTATACAAAATGTATTAATATAATATTAAAATTATTAATAGTTGACAATTTTTTTTAAAAAAAACATTAAATAATACTTATGATTAACATAATTTTTAAAACATATTGTCTTATCTATATTAAAATTTATATTTTACAATTAACATAGTGTGATATTATTAATACATTGAGACTACATTTCAATTTATCATATTTATTTTGGTTTTAATATACTTAAAATAATCGTACTAAAATTATTTTTAAATAACTAAATATTAAAATGAGCATAATACATAATTATTAATGAAACTATTTATTAATCAACTTATTTGTAGTTTTATATATTTCTTTTATTTGAAGATTTTAAAAGTTTACCTAAATTTACAACAAAAAATTATAATATGCATAATTTTCATATATATTATTGTATTACATTGGAATACATAAATAATTTTCAATAATTTATTTTTGTTATAATTAAATAATCTTAATTTTATACATATACAAAAATTATTATAAGTAGTATTTTATATAGAACATTGGAACAATATGTCATTGTTAATTCGTTAAAATTATATAAAGATAGAAAAAATATATAATTATAAAATTTATTAATTTTAAAAATTAGAATAATAGAAATTCCATGGAATTGACAATGAATTCTTATAGTTAAGTAATAGTTATAGGTACATGGTACATAATGTAACTATAAAATTAGAATTTGTTCTTTAATAGGAAAATAAAGAAAACAGTATAACTATTAATTATCACAAAATAAAAAAAATATCACATGATCCAATGAAAGCAATAAACTAATAATACATACTCGTATAGTAATATTTACTAAATTTAATTTTTAAGTAAATAAATTTATTAGTTTAATTTAATTATAAAAATAATATTTTAGTGATAAGAAAAACAAATATAAGATTTAAATTAAACACATGTTAGGTATAATGTTTTATTTAAAATGGTATATTTAATCTTTAATAAAAATTCATACATTCTTTATGATAGAATAATAAGTATGCAGGACTTTTTAACACGTCTTCAAATTGTACTATTTTAATAAAATTGTCATTACACTGATACCAATTACCCATATGCCGTATATAAGATAAATAATGTCCTCCATGCAATACTCCTTCATGACAAATCACTCCATAAATTTTATAAATAGACTCGTGTGTAGTTAAACACTCATCTATAAAAGCATTTCCAGTAGTATCATTTTTCTTCTCAATAAATTTTTTCATGTCTAATGTTTCTGGAAATTCAACAACTGTAGTAATTTTATTTGATACATTTTCTAATGGTTTTCCAAATCCGATTCCAAATCTTTTTAAAATGAAACATAAAACTATTGGCAGATGTTTTAATGTAAGTTGTTTGGTAGATAACTTTTTTGTTTGACAATTTGTACAATCTAAATCATTCAATAATTCTACTTGACCAAATTGTTCCAAGCATTCCATTAATGTTATGTTTGATGGATATTTTCCTTTTTCATCCATTGAAAAGTATATAGGAATATCATTGATGATGTCAATTTTAGATGATATATTCTTACAACTTTGGCAAGTAATATCACTCTGCAATACACCTTTGAACATTTTATGAATAATACACTGGCAATTTTCCAAATGTTTTATATCCTTATCATTTTTATTTTGTATCATTGCTTGTTTGTGCATGGTATCTAATAAAGCGATGAAACATTCATGTGCGTCATGTTGAGCAGCCGATGCCATATACAAAGTGTTTTCCCAAAATATTTTCAACAAATTTTGCAAGCTAATTACATTGACTTTCAAGGCATATGCTTGTTGATAAATTCTGCTTATTTCACAAATAATACATTCGCTAGGATCATTTATAAAAGGGCATACATGTTGGTCAGAAAGAATATAATTTCTTAACATTGGTGTATGCATAAGAACTTGCAGTACAGTGTTTAAAAAACATGTATTGCCCAGATTAACAAATCCAGGAACTGGTGTATCATTATCATATGCAATTTCATTATTTGATCGAAGTAAGTCAATGTTTTTCAATGTTGTTAAGGGTGTAATTCCAAAACTATAAACTTCTTTTTGCATAGAATTTGATATGGACAAAATTTCACCATCATAAGTATAGTCATCACAGTGTGCACAGAAAAGATGACCAGATATAAGGTTAATACCAAAACTGTGTTTAGTGTTTTTAAAATGTTGACCAAAGTGTGTGGGACATGCAAAGTATACACAATATAAACATGACAACAATCGTGCACCATCAAATTTACAATCATGACAGAAAGCCAGTTTCTTTTTAGCACTTTTTGAACTATCATATTGGCAGGATATAAAGTTAGAATGAACAATTCGATAATTATTTAGTAGTTCCTCATTCTTATGATTTACCAAATGTTCGCAACCAATAATCGAATCCATTTTAAAGCAAGAATGACTGAGTTATGTTCAAATTAATAACTTACTATTACTGTTATCAACTCTCATAGACAGGTTTAAATGCACCAAGTTGAATATATCTTTCTTACTGTTTCCCAGTTCCAAGCATATGTATTCAGATAAGAGATCGTTAAATTTTTTTTTGGCCAATATTGTTGAACCTGCAAAAACATTCATAGTTTAAAGAAATAAATTGATCAATATAGTTGGAGTTAGGTGTGTGTGACTATTTTGTTTTGGTAAAATTTAACGCAAGAGATACACTTACTCCTTGAAGTGGACGGATGTTGTTCCAATGGTGTTTTGCCGGGTGTACTTGCAATCCAATTATCGTTGTTACTAGACATTATACAAATACGCTGTGATCAGATCATGGTGAAAGATGGTCGACAGTCAGAGGATGAAAAAATACAAACATCGAGAGATCGAACCATTCCCCAAGGAATCCAAACAGTAAAATGCGAAAAACCAGAATGTAAACAAATAACAATAATAAGACCGTGGTACGGAGTATGGAACCATAGACCTATTAACTAAATGGACTGCGCCTTCCTCGCCCCCCATCATTTATAAAAATCAGACTAAGTAATTTTGCAAAAAAAGGTATTATGGAAGAAAAAAAGAGTAAATTTGTTATTTCTTCCATGAATTTTATGTTAATATTGTGGTTTTTACAATTTGATAAGAAATATAATCAAGAATCAGCATAAGAATGAATTATACGCGCATGCGTATTACATCTTTGGAACGTCGGGAATAGTTCCTGCAACGATCCATTCGTTAAAATGTAGACTATTATCACATAAAATCATGGAATAAATAATTTATAATAATTTTTCTTCCAGAATACCTTTTTTTGCTTATCAGCAAAAAGTCTGAGTAAATTTTTCTATAAGCGCAGTCCATTTAGTTAATAGGTCTATGTATGGAACTACGGACTGCGTATCAATATAACGTTATCACACAACATATGTTCGTCCAGAACCCGCGTGCCGATTATTTCAAAAATAATATCGTTGATAAAGGAACAATGTAAGTCATAACTCATAAGAATATTATAAATATAATATTATTATTTATTACGTCGTATTTCATTTTCCATTCCGTCACAAAATGTGTATTATTATATTATTATAATAATATTTATTATTATTCTTATTTGACGTTCATTAAATTTTGCACAGATATAAAAAGTCGTGCGTGTGTGTATAGTGTATTCATCAAAGATACGTCATGAACGATTCTGTAGTGTGCGTTTTATGGCTAGATTGTACGATGTCGATGGCCTGCCATGGTACTTGTACAGTGCAGAAGCAGAGAAATATTTCGTAAGCGTCCAGTTGCGGCGGAGGCGTATACCGAAAATATGAAATTCCGTTGAGCGAGAAGACGATTAAGGGGACACGGGAGGGATAACGTAGAATGAGAGGTGTACTGTACGGCGTGGAAAGACGAGACTGTAAGCGACGAAAATATCGTTAGCCACAGGCGATTTATTTTTAAACCACGACGATACCGCAACCGCTCCGCGACCGCCCCTCACCAAACTCGGTTACATTGGCGATCTGTTATGGCCGCATTGGGTCCCCCTTTGCCCTCTTTGCCACTGCGACAGTACTACTGATACCATAGTCACCACCACCTACCGTAACCGCATTGTTGATGGGAGGGGACGACACCGTACGCATTTGTTTTGGTTCATAGTTTTAATCACGTCCCGCCACCCGTTCAGTGCGCGTATTGTGATAACGGATGTTCCGCGTTTCGTTTTATTTCATTTATTATTTCAGTTATAGTGGGAATAAAAATAATATTATATTGAATTCGCAATTGTCGCGTATTTCGTAATCGATGTCGTAATTTTATTTCAGTTTTAACAAGTTAAATATCATATAGCCAAACGAAAACTTCTTCAAATCCACATCTCAGTACAGTTGTCCATAGTAATCCCTAGGTACTATTGGGTTGGCAGAATTTTCCCCCATAAGGTCTGAGTTGCTGTTCAAATCTGTGAGTCGCTTTGATGAACCGTTGGTTTGCTACCTTTATGTATTGTAGCTTATAACGAGCAACAATACATGTTTGTAGTAGCTTGTAATTGGTTTACATGCACTGGACTAGGTTTTCTTTATTGGTGTCCTATCATTCACATTTTCACTTTAATAGCTCAAAAGAGTTTACATACTTTGATGTAAATGAATGTAATAAACAACAATATCAAGTTTTATCATCTAAATGTTTTCCTATTTTGAAATAATTTGTTTGGATTGGTTTTTCTATTGGTGTAATATTCTTAATATAATGCGTATCAGAGCAGTTGAAACATTATTTAATATTTATATTTCTTATAGTATTTACCTTTGATATTTATAATTGACTAAAATTATTAAAACTATAATCCTAAGTCATTTGTGTAATTAGTTATTTATGGTTCATAAATAAAATTTAAGTAATTTATGTATTTTATCAGAAATGTTATGCTTAAATTTTAAGTAAATTATGTTAATAACTTAATTAGATATAGAATTTTTATTGTTAATTGGTCCTTGTTTTGTAAAGTTATAACTTCACAGTTAATTTCTATGGTTTTCTATACTATTTTCATCTAAACTAAAGGCCATCACCAAACATAAACAAAATGTAAGTATAATTTGTTTTGATAATATTCTATCAAAATATTGTATTTATGTAAATAATCATACTATTTGTTTATAATAATATTAAGACGACACAGTTTAATAACATTTATGTTTCTAATTTATGTTTACATTACTGTTGGTCCTTAATAAATAGTATACTACTAGTAGCTATTTGTATGGGCTTTGGATATTGGCATCTATCAATAAATATATTATATATTGCTAATTATACCAGCAATATTCTAATAGGTATACAGTAATATTCTTGCCAATGGCACATTAAGACAATATTTTTATTTTAAGCACTACTTTTCAACAACTGCTGTTGTGATGATCTATCAGAATTCCAACACTTAGAAATCAATAGCAAAATGTCAATTTTATTAAAAAACATTTATACATTTTTGTAAAATATTTATCAATTTTTATGTTTCTTCATTTAATACTTATATATTTTGCTGTATAAAAAGTCTCGAGAAATGTGTAAAATGTAAACATTGGGCTCCCACAAAATGTTTATTGATACAGTTGTTATTATAGTGTGACTAGACCGATTTACATATCTACGTGACAGCTGGTATTATGTACTAGTAGTTTTAATAAATAGCAAATTTAGTTAATGTTAATATATAAATTGCCTATAAGTATAAAATAGTAGAAATAGTAGATTAAAAAAAAAATATTAAAAATATTGACTTTCCTTTAAAAACTGATATTATTTCATTTTGTTTCATATATATATATATATATAATATACATTACTCCTCATATTACTCATAAAGTCATAACATAATTCTTTGAAAAGTCATATGCAGGTACAATATTAGAATATAATATTATGTATATATAGATTTAAATAATTAGAAACATTTTTCAGTAGGTACCTAATGAAAATTTATAATGTAGTTAACTACAAAAATTTCTATGATAAAAGTAGTTAAGATAAAAAATATGTTCAGAAAATTTTAATCGCTGCAGTTCCTATTAATATAATAATATGATATACTATGTTATTTTTATTTAACTATTTAACTTTGTACTTCAAATATTTTAACATTATAAATTATTTATTAATGGGTAATATATTTTTTTAAATGCTTACAACTAATGTGTGGCATAGTAAAAAAAATGATCATAATATTATTCCCAATATTATTAATATAATATTTTGTTATTTTTAAGTTAATAATAATTATATATACCTATTATATTACATTAAAATATTATATATATTATATAGTAAGTCTATATTATAGTCAATATTTATATCTAATTAATGTTTTTTTTTTAAATTTTTTTTATATATATAAATCTAATTAAAGAATAACGTGCGTCATCAGTCAGAAGATGAAATGAGAAAAATATGGTGAGTATTAAATTATTTTTTCTAGATAAGATTATATTACGTCCATAAATTTATAATAGTCTATAATAGGTAAGAAAACTACTATTCTATCCGTTTTTGTTTTATTCAATCATCTGTTGAACTGACATTTTAATATTTTTAATATTCTGGTTTGATCACTAGATAGCGCACTGATTTACGTAAATATAGACGATTAATGTATTTTATAATAGGTAGGTAACTCGAATGTAAAAATATAAACACTATAAAATTAATAATGATTTGCTATTGGTAATTGGTTTATACATTTAAGTTATTAAACATTTTTAAGTATATTAATATTCATAATATATTAAGTACCTAATAAATAAAGTAGTTATTAGTTTAAAACACAAATAACTAAAAGTTGATATTTTAAAAATTATAGATACCTACAAATAAGATTACAATTTATTGTAATTAATTATTTAATGTTATTATATAACATTAAAGTGTATAATAATATTTAGGTTATTCAGAAAATGTTGTGTTTTCATCTTATTTGTAAGACATATTGCTGAAAATTATCTGATGTCTGAAAATAGACATTTTGTAAACTAAGTCAAATCATAAATATGATCCCTATTAAGTCAGGTAGAGAATATATATCATTCGGTATATAGCTATCACAATAAATCGAAATTACCTATAGGATATGATGTTAGGTTATTAATGAACATACCTATCTACGCTTAATTGTAAAGCACTAAAGATTTAGTATATGTATGTGGTATGTCGAGTAAATTACTATATTACATAAGTTAAAGACGTTGTAGGTTGACTTGATGGTTTACTCTATAATATTAGGTACTCGTAGTGTATTGGGTTCAGAAGTAATTATTTATCTCGTTATTTATTATTGTATATTTTTGTTTTTTTAAAATGATATTGAATAAATCAACAATATTAAGAATATTAATAATGAAACTATAGTAATTAGATAAACCTGTATAACATATATTTTTTGAATAAATTTATAAAAAGTATATTGTTAGCTGTCAGCTGATGATATACATAGAAGTAGGTAGACTCGATTTATTACTTGCTCTATCCCACAATAATTAATGTTTTTCTATGCTCAAACATGGGCAAAATTACCACCTCATGAAATTATTGTCAAGTAATTAAATAGTATTTTGTATATATATATAACACGAGTGTCGAGTATATTATAAATGTGTATTCAAATACCTAATTATTCTGTGTCTATGTAAATATAAATGTGAAATAAACAATAGATCAATTCGTTTAAAGGTACAGTTTCCTTGGCAGCGTCGGGACTCTGTTTTCCCTGTAGTGTTAGATGCTGCAGATTTTATTATTTTATTCCATTCTTTTAGTTTGATTTTACAAAATTAAATCATAACCACTGCGACCGTTCGTTTTTCCTCACGTAGTTTCCACATACTTGTAACATCTGATTTTTAAATTTTTCAAAATGAATCAACATTATATTTTGAACAGTATTAATAATAATAATATTATTGTGAATTGTTGCTTTGTAATGAAAAAATTGAAAATAAATTATTAATGAAATTAATTAAAAAAAAAAAAAGAAAACATTTCAAAAGTTTATTTTTTACGAGGAACTTTTGAAGGGTCTTTAAAAGTTTGATTAGTAGACATCTTATTAACGACGATGAAAAATTTTGGGAATTTCTTAGTCTAAATCATGATCAATTCAATTTTATTTTATCTTTGGATAACGAAAATTTTTTAATTGACATGTTGACGCCGCCGGTTGTTTTGACGCAACACTAGTCCGAATCGGTACTGACGCCGGACACTGCGTATAGTAACGAAACAAGTCATACACAAAATACATAATCTATAGATTACTCTATAGAGTCTCGGCGTCAGATGCCACAAAGAAACGATGCCTTAAGAGACTTTTTGATGATTTATTAAATAATAAATATAAATAAATTAAAACTAAATCGTAAGTAGGTAAGCTTCTTTGTCTTATTTTTATTTTTTTTTTTTTTTATATAAAAGTAAATTTGTTTATTTATATAAAGCAATCATACTGTTTTATTAACATAGTTCTTAGGATAAAAATGCAACATTATTTTGGTTATTTATAATAAATAACTACAGTATATATACTGAATAAAAAAAATAATGTTATAATTATTATCACTTTATACAAATTGCTTATATAAAATATAAATTTGGTAAAATTAGTATTGCGTGTACATTTATAATATAATATACACAGATTAAACAGATTACGTAGATAAACATTTTGTTTTTATTAAATTAACTTAATTCAATATTATTGTTATTTATAATTATGTTTTAATTTAATTTATATTTTATTAATCTTATGTTTTATAATTCAAAAAATAATCAATATAAGTGGTAGAATACTTAAATATCCATAATAATAATTTAGTCATAGTTAGCTTTAAAGTTCTATTATTAGTTCAAAGATAATAATTTATATGTTTATTATAATAATTATATTTTGAGGAATATGTTTGCATATTACGAAAATAATAATTCGAAATAGATTATGCGTAAAGTTACACTGTGTTAAATATTTGTAATACAAAATATACGTGGGAAGATAAAGTATAGTATCTATATGATTATATACATTTTTCATTGAATATTTTAATTAAAAAACGTGTAGCGAAGGTTAGGCTTAAAATTGTAAATTTTTTTTTATAATATATTCGTCGTACTATTATTTTGTATTTATAAATCTAAACTTGTGTATAAATTAAAATTTTCAGTTATTTTATAAGCAATGCGTATAAATTAATAGTTTAAATATTGGTTTTGTGAAACTGTTAATAATTGAGAACAAACGAACTGCAGTTTATCTGTTTAATATTAAAATTATTTACGATTTATACAATGAAATGTTAATTATATTTTAGTTGAAACTATTTTTAGTGTGATTCTTTATTTTTTATTAAAAAAATATATTAAATTGTATTGTAGGGTATTTATAATTTTATTTATCAAAGCTCTATTATTATATTGATTATATATTTTCAAGCGCAATTCTGCACGACTAATAAGTAATACATTTATTAGATTTTTGTTGTGGAATACAATTTCATTAAATAGGTATTTCTATTTTCGATTTGTCGAGACTGTATTTATTGAATTATTAGATTAATATTTTATGTTAATCCTAAATAAATAAATTACAAACGTATTTTATGTATTATAACCGTATTTATATATATATATATATATATATTAATTTTTTTACATTACCTAATAAGTTTCAAATTTATAATATTACTTAATTTTATTGTAAGACGGCACTTTGCATAGGCAATTTAATGGCATTGGCGCATTCAGTATCATATCTAATTTAAAGAAATGATTTTTATATCTATAGTAGTTGGTAGTACCATTGATTAAATATACTTATGTATATTTAATCAATGGTAGTACTATTTTAATTAATATTAGTTATTACAGGAACTTTTTATAATATTATAATATTGTCAAATTAAAGGGTTTTTCTTAAAATTTTACTTTTAATTATGATTTGTACGTATAATAATATAATATAATTATCTTACGTTTTTTCTTCCATTTCATTTTTACAGTTTTTATTTATTAAACAGTCTTATATAAAATAATCTAAATACCTATTTATTTTTTTTTTAATTAACATTCCATTATTATTATTGTATGGAGAAAATGAAATAAATAAGCATTGTTTATATTTTAAAATATATATTAGTTTAAATAACAAATTATACGTTTTGTTTTCATTATAAAATTTGTCTCATTTATTTTAATTTTTATAATACCTAGTAAATTATGTACTTTTAAATTATTTTTTTTATAAAATATTCTTTTAAATTTTTATTTCAGTGTTTAGATAATCTTTATTAACAATGATAAAAATCGATGTTGACAGATATTTTTAATTGAAGTACATAGGTTATCAATTGTTTTTTTTTAATGTTGTAAACGAATCCTGATTAGATAGATTATAAAATTGCATGTCAAACCAGTTTAGGTTAAATGAATTCCTAATATACTCTTATGTATATATAATTTGTGATAATAAAAATTTGCTAGAGTTACATGACACTGATAATATCAATCTTCTATTTATTATCTATTTCAATTCGAATGCTATTTTAAAAATGCATGCATTATCTCATTTACGTTAGATATATAATAGGTATATAATATAATTTACACATAATAACATACAAGTCTTGTTCTATTTTTCAGATAAAAATAAAAGTTTTATCTTATAGTATATATATATTTTTAAATTTTATTTGGTACGATGTTATTAGATTTTTTTATCTATATTTTTGAGTGCGCGTATTATGAAGGTTCATTCTGACATTTGTAAAGCGTTTTTTACTAACTCTTATTTTATTTTTCAGTGGGAGTATATTTTTAAATTGTTAAAATTTTTATTTAAAATATCTACTATATATATATATTTATTACTACATGATATGTGTGTATATATATACTCATATTATGTATACATTTGTTTTGTAAGTACAGTACGGCTTATACCTGTATACTCGTAGGTATATATATATACTATATATACCATGGTTAGATACATTGATCAAAATGTCATGCCCCGGGGACGAGCGCTCGGTTCGGTTACAAATGTCTCTTAATGCTGGAAAGTGGCACATTGATCCAAGCATTCTGGGACACGTAATGCCGATGAGAAAACGAGCACGGGTGTTGACGATAGGGGCCGCGGGGATAGCATAAAAAGATTATTGAAATTTTCGACGTGATACGAAACGGTTCGTGCGGACTGCTTGATCGTAAATTATTGTAATATAAATTTATTATCTGCGAAAATAAATGTCCATTGTTTAATATTACATCGAAAAAAGAGTTTAGGTATATAGATTTAACAATAAAAGAAACCTCTCATTTTTCTGAACTCTCGGACCGCACGTCAAACGCAAAAACTATATGTTCAACGCCTCAACGGGCTGGATGGAAATAAATAATCATAGCGGTTCGCATACGCGGGGAATTAGATTGATGAATACGCGCATACGTGTGCACAAAATTATTATTATTATTATTATTATTATTATTATTATTATTATTATTAT
>JAIUCT010000016.1:3760227-3788528 GCA_021307375.1 Tetraneura akinire | reverse complement strand
ATATATATATATATATATATATATATATATATATATATATATATATATATTTCATATCAAATAATGAAGTGTTTCTGTTTGTATTTTTGTAAAGTATTTTTTTCCAAATTATTTCTACGTAACGTTAATGTGCGGCGTATCTATATATTATTATACTTTTAGTTTTATTATTATTAAATAAGCTTATTTGTACCTATTATTCTTGGATTTTTTAAAAATATTTATAGAAATATGAAACGAATATTTACAAAATTTAAATTTTTTATATTGTTTATGTGTTTAATGTTTATAAATATTTAAAATTATTTATATAAATAATGAGTTTTTTTTAAATTGTAATATAAATATTACATTTTCGATAAAACTACCTATTTAAAAAACATCAATATATTTAGTATGTATAATTACAATCGTGTTTAATATTACGAATCGGGGATATTTCGATTGTTCCAAAAAGTATGTAAATATCTATAAATTTGAAAAGTCATTTCATACCTTAAATTAAACGTAAACTGTATGCTGTAAAATGTAACTTTATTTTATGGAAATTTAATTAATGATCATTAAAGAATAATGCCAGAAGTAGAGAAATGTAATGACAAATTAATTAGACCGAAATTGGACAAAGCTATTAAAAAAAAATAAAATGTTACTCTTAAAATACACAATGTGATCAGATTATTTTTTTACATAAGCTATTTTTAAAACATACATATATTACAATATATGTAATAATTTTTATGGTGTAACTTAGTGTTCTTCTATCATAAAACTCGTTTTATCATCATCTATTATATGCCTATATTGCAGCCAGCTATTATATAAATAATAATAATAGGTCTATCTGAACTTATGGAATATAATAAATAATTGTGTGGGATTGTGCTGCTAAATCCAACCTGAATGGCATTGTACAACTCTGCCAAAACTTTACCCTCCTATAACTTCTTATTCTTTGAACAATACCGAAAATCAGAAGCTATAACAGAAGCATTTCATTTGACAAAGAAATTGGTTGGTTTCTATGAGCCCGCGAGAAATCGTTATATATCAACTTCACTGCCCCTTAAATAGCAACACTACATCGATTACATTATACTGCCTAGCTGTGAAACGACCGAAGTATTTTGAATCATTGTTATAATATGTAGTATTAAAGGACTTGGTAGTGTTCACATATTTGCATTTACTTTTAATCATTTATTTAAATGATTTATTCAATTCCTGCAAAAAAATAATTTTGAAGTGTAATTTTATGAAAAATTACACAAAGTGTAAAATAAAGGTTTCCATTTCATGAAATAGATAAAATTTGTGTTCATTTCATGAACTTAAAAATGACTTACACGATTTGATCAAATTTCACCAAGTGGATGCGACATATATAAGAGAGAATAAATGGATAAAAATTAAAATTGTTATCGATTATTTTATACTTTTTTAGTTAATATATATGTTACGGGTAATGTGCATAAATGGGTAATGTATATATTATCCGGATAATGTGCACACTATATCCATAACTACTGGATAAAGTAGGTAAATAAATAATCAAGAAACTATTAAGTTATTATCAATAATATATTATTATTTATTACTAATAATTATATCCTTATATTTTATTTTTACAATTCAAAGTGGGATGACATTTAGAATTACATAAAACTCCAGCAGATTTACAATTACATTTATTTGTAAAATATTTTGTTTTACAATTACATTTTTTAAACCCTTGACCACCAGTTAAGGATTAAGTATTTCCTATTTCCAGTAAGGATTTTTTTGTTTCTAAAACCTCAGAAATATTTATTAGTGGTTCGGGACATACACTAAATTGATTTCTAGTATAAAGTTGGATAAGAGTGCCATCTTTATTTCTCAATTCATAATATTCATCTTATCATCTTTAATCGAAACAACTGCAAAAATAATATTCTGAGCATCGCCTTTACTTTTAAATAATTATCGCAAATTGTGCATTACCCACTTAAAGGCGTAGATAATGTGTAAACTACCCGGGTAATGTACGAAATAATCGATTTGTAAATCATATTTTTACTTTTATTGTATGGGTAATGTTCACATTATCCGTAACATATATATTATATTAGGTATTATATGTAAGGTTTTATAACTAATCATTTTTTTTTTTTTTTTTTTTTTTTTTTAGTTGTTTATTATGTCCTAATTTTGTATTAAACCTTATATCATATAGTAATGGATAAAGTTAATGTAATCAATTATATTATGTCTATATTGTTCGATATTCTAAGCTAATAAGTATTAACTTGTGATTACGTTGTCAGTACTTTTTTAATTTATTTGTTCAGTTAACTAATATACCTATTATGTAGGATAACGTATATGCTATATATGTGTAATTAAATTACGTATATACGGGCAGTTAACACTTGCTATAGTTTATGATATTGGACACCGCGTAATATACAAACAACAAACATAATATGTATGAATATTTGGTATTGTCGAATAGACTATATTTTTTCTATTCAGATTAAGGTTATATATTATATATAAATTAATAATAAATATCGATTTTCTGATAGGTCTTGAGTCATGTTTTAATTCATCCAAATTAGAGGGATATGGCCAATACATTATAAAAATGGTCAATAAATAATTTATTAGGTAATTTAATAGTTTAATATTGCATCTAAAGTGTTTTCCTTTTTTATTCAATTCTTTACGCATATACAATTAAATATTAATATTTCACTCCTAGAGACATTTTCTAATGTCTTATTATTACATAAAAGTAAAATAAAAGTTGATTAAAAACCAATTTAGTTCGTTTGTAATATTATGTTAGGTATTATAATTTATATAACTTATAACATATAACACGCAGTTCTAGCCTGTGTGAAATATTATTTTATCGCCCTTAAAAATCGTTATATGTATAAAATTAGACAATTACACGTATATATAATGTATAATTTTATTATGTAATTATATATGAATGTATATAATTCATAAAATATATCATAATTAATTAAATTAGACTTATACATGAAATAAATGACATAATATTATGTATTAACGTGAAATAATTTATAAATTACGTTGTCAAAATTTTTTATATATGTATGATGTAATGTGTTTTTTTCTTGCCTTCAAATAAATATTTATAATTTTGTATGCACAATTTATATAAAAATTATAATATGAAATAAATGTAGGTAATTTCAAAAAAGTTTATTGCAATACATATGTAAATATTATGACTAAAATAAACTACTTTGAAAATAATTATATTTATAATATTTTTAATAATTAATTGTAAATACAATAATTTTTAAAATATTATTAATAATTAATGAATTGTTATTTAAACAGTTTACAAAATATATTATTAATATAATCAACACAACTCCCATTTTACAAGTAATATCACAAACATATTATAAAGTGATAGTATGGGATTCCATGATTAACTGTATAATAATATAATATTAAATTCGTATAATATACATACATTTACATTATACAAAACGTATAATCATCAATCAAGAAGTTTGCGATAAATGAATAATGATATAATATTATATTCTAATGACAATATTTCTTCCTGTTTCACGGATAATTTGTTTTTATACTCTATACTGGAATAATGTAATATCTATGACTAAATAATAATTTAATATTTATAAATAAAATTCGTCGTGATGTTATGGTTTTATTGTAATATATTATTTATTATAAAATGGTTTAAAATTATTAAAAAAATATAAAATTTTAATAAATTTCAAACAAAGTATCAAAATTCGAGGGCCCCTTTCGGACCTTCTAGGCCCCGAGCTCCAGCACAACGCACACCTATATGCAACCATGTAGTTACGCCACTGACGACACGAAAACACTCATGTCATTATAGTGCCGAAACGCTTATTTGTGCATTTGAATTTCCATTATTAGCGGGTGTCAACACTGTCGACTGTCGAGCACTATACTTTCGTCTCGTTAACAAGAGTGTTTTCGTTAAGGCTGTAGAGGTTGTATAGTGTATATAATACATATGTATATTTTTTTAGACAAAACGCGAGAAAAATTTAACCGTACATAATATTATATATTATTGTATGTGCCTATACCGTAAAAGTCGTTTCCTTCTGTCAAGCAGTTGCTACGTAAGTGGAACCGCTACGGTGCTCTTAACATAACTCGTGTTTCGGGTCAATAAAACGACTGTGCACATATTTTATTTATGTCTGTGTAAAACTTAGTTTACTCGAATTTATAATATTTGGTAAGTGTAATGGTGTATTTAAAGTGGGTATTTTAGTTTCTTTTAGTTATGAGAAACTAACCTATTATAATCATTATTCATAAAATGTAACTGGGATTTTACATAGTATAGTTTTATGCGATATTACAGATAAATAATGATAAACTGATAACGTATAATGTATTTTAGGTAACATTAGCAGAATGACAGATATCGTTTACCCAAATAAAACTAGTTTTCGTGATTAAATACGATTCAAGATTAGAGCGATCACTGATCATCATTATAATGACGAATTTATTGAATAAAGTATAAACATATTGATATGGCGAAAAGTTTCAAAACAAATAATATTAATCTAAAACTAAACATTTCATATTATATTTTTGTCACGAGTTGATTTTACGAACATTTCAACTGCGATAAAAAGAAATTCGTGTTATTATATTTATTTTTCTTACCAGCGAATGTTTTGAGATCATGATAAATAGTTGATTACATTCTAAGAATTTGTGGTGTAAGTATACAATCTGATTTCATATTTGATCTGTCATAATAATATATTGCCATTATTGCCACTTTTGTATATGTTGTATGCACATATTATTTTATGGCATTTATTTACCCCCGGTTATTTTAGATAAATCCGATAAACAGAACTTAAAAAAAATGTTAAAAATAATACTTTTATGTGCATATATTATATTTTATGAGAACTATTCGAGCCACTTGATATTTCCCTGGAGATTGAGCAAGAATGGCGTAAACAATGTCGTATTGCTGTACTTCTATAAATGTAGATAAAACAACTTCAATCTCGGGTGGTTCCAAGTCCACCCGACATTTTGCTTTAATTAACTGAGCTTCATTTGTGTGTATATGTATGTATATATAAATACACATAGCTTGCCAACATAACTTTGGTCGAATTCTCACGGGAAGTGATCTATGCACGCATAACGACCCTGATGATTTCCTTGTTATCCAATGCAGTCGTAAGTATGTATGCGACTAGAGAAAAAATTATTAAAACTTCCCTATAAAGAAAAATGTTTTTTGTATGTACTATGTTTAAATAAATAGGTAACCTTGACATGGTTGTAATATAATGGTAATTATTCAATACAGTGAAACTTGTTTATGGACATGCCTAAAAGAAATAAATCGTATACGGTATATACTGTCAAATAAACTAAGTAGTTTTCAAATTTTTAAAGCGTTATATGTATATAATTTTAGGGCTCTTCATTTTGGTTGGAAAAAATGTAATAACATTTTATATAAAAGCAATTATGTAAATTATAAATTATATAGTATTTCCCTCCTTCTTGGAGTTATGTTTTATTTACATTTGCATAAAAATTCATTTAGAATACATTTCACAGCTCTATTTATCGAATTCATTAAATTAGAAATTAGAATGTAGGAATAATCATTATTGTCTTTAATTGTAAAATATTTAGGCCAGGTCACCTTACTTGGTCACACCACATTAGAAATAAAAGACTTTCTTTAAACAATCGCCTTTCTATGCTGGAAATCTTAATTAATAATAAATACACTAAACTAACTTCTATTATACATATTTAATCAAGCAAATGTGGACTTTTGGTTTATAATTTTGAGGTACCCAATACTAAAATATCAACAAAATTCAATATTTCCAAATCGTTCTTCGTAAAATCACTAATCCTCTCCATACATATCTATATCAAACGTTGCAATCTGATTTATAAATTAACTAGATTAATACAATAATATAAATTTATTATACTTTATACATATACATTTCTGTTATTATTTGTTATTCATATTTGATATCCGTATATTAATTCTCATTTAGGTCGTTATTTGTAATACGAATTTTCTATTACTTTACGTTTTCTCCATATTTTTCTACTTCATTATTTAGTAAGTTCATGTGAAAAAAGTCATATTGCAAAATTTCGCGACAGAACTGAATTGCATGCCATGATAAAAGCTCTGAAATGTTTTATACATATACACTATGTTGCGTTTATATTTCTTTTTATTACGTGTGTATCGATCGTTGATAATATTATATATACTTTTTTATAGGAGTATATATTATATAGTTCCCTAAGGATTATTATTGAACACCTATTATTACGTCACGCAAAATTTGACAACTTATGTACCTACATTTTACTACCTATGTGATCGAAAATTCGTGCGATTGCAAAAGACTGTATATAGAAATTTTTGCGTTTTGATTTCGTGTGATTTATTTCTGAATATTTAAGTAAGTATCTATTAAGATTATATTGTGAATTTGATTACACGTTTTTTGTATATGGTGTATAGGTTAATTTATTATAAATTATAATTTATATAAATAATAAAAAATTAAAACGAACACCGGAATATAGCTGTAAAAAGGATAGCAGTGATGGTAAAAAAAAAGAGTTTTATTTTATTAAGATTTGAATGCAATGATAAATCATTTCATTTAAAAATACGATTTTGAGCTCACTTCTGTCACATATTTTAGGTAGGTATTGATTATAAATTAGTACTTAATAAAATGTATATTATTCACATTATTCACGCAGGAAAATTGGTTATAAAAAATTAAATATGTTTTATATTTTTTTCGAAAGTTATAAAGTTTTTTCAGAAATTATATAAAATCTATAAATATTTCTTTTAATCAGTATATAAAGTATTTTATATTATTATCATGTATTTATCATATTTGTCTACTTAATTAACATGATAACTAATTAAACGATAATTTTTTTTTATTTTATTTAAATTTAGATATATTTTATGATAGGTTGTTAGATTTATACAAAAATATACTAAAATTGACTCTTGACTAATTAATTATAATAATAACTACGTGATATTTCGGAACAATACAAAAACTAGGTGATTTGGCTATTTAACAAAAAAATGTGTATATATATATATATATATATATATTTTTTTATTTATTACCTATTTTATTAAATGTATAATGAAATAGTTTTATATTAGCTATAATAATAAACTATATTATTAATAATATATTATAAACTGGATTATAGTATTATTAGCTTTTAGGTATGAACGAAATATGTTGTAACTATTATTGTTATTTCTAATTTCATGTGGTATAACGTCATATATATTTATTATTTATTTAATTAACTATTATATTTTATATTGATTAATTAAATATGTACCTGTATCTTTATTATGGTTTCCAACTCATTTTACTTTTGTTTTTATAATGTGTAAAGGTAGATGTTTATCTACAAACAACCACGTGTGTTTTATTTATAGATGAATGTTTTATTTTTAATTAAATACTATAAAATTTATTTAGTATTTGTAATTTATAAGTATTACAAGCAATGGAACTCTGATTATTTGTGGGTATTTACTTCATTTATCATAGATATACGAGTAATTGTACATATACAAGTTTAATATTATAATAATGTTGATATAATCCTTTGTTTGATGCTTAGGTAAAACAATAAAACAAACGTTTATTTTTTTTTTTTTAAAAAAATAAAATATTTTGTTGTTTAAAAGATTAATTTATTCGTGTTACGTAAATTTAATAAATTTAATATTTTTATCATCTTTAGGGCACGTAAATTTAGCAAGTTCTCTAGAGTAGGTATATGTATACATGATTTCTTCGACTCTTTGATAGACATAGTTGATTGTCTTACTAATTATTAAGTTTTATACATTATGCTTCGTCGACTGGTAGTTTGTTTGTCTTGCTTTAACTTATGTATACTTATGGAATGAGCGCAATTGTATTGTAATATATGCGTCTCTGAACACAATGACTATATATAATTGTGTTTGGGTCAGTTGACACTGAATTTTATAGTTATAACATCGTACGTTTGAATTCTATATAAAATGATGTATTATTATAAAATATAAAATATGTCTCTTGTTTATTTTATAATACTATACATTACGGTTTACATGAATGCCTAGAAATTTAGGGGCGGTAGTAAATTCCGCCCAAAAAAGGTAAATTTGGTCCCTAAATATTTTCAGTCAAAAAATGGTACATGTAAATTCCGCCCGTAAAAATATCCAGGTCAAAAAAAGTACATGTAAATTCCGCCCAGGTTAAATAAATTTAATTGCGGTTGCGGTTGCGGTTGCGGTTGATACGCTGCGGTTTGTGAAAGGTAGGTACGATTTCCTCTTTGCGGCTTGCCGCTAGGATTAATCGCTGCGACAAGGTGGGTGTTGTTACGGTCGGCACGTTGCGGTTTCAAGTACATGTACCTAGACGGGTAAGACGTACTCAAGACTCAACGGTTTCCATAATTATAATAATAATGTTTAATAACGACATAATTATAAATAAATAAACATGTATATCAGTCATCAGTAATATTAATATAAAATTATTTAAAATATGAAAAAAACAATTTAATTTAACAAATTTATAAATAAATAAACATATATATCAGTCATCAGTAATATTAATATAAAATTATTTAAAATATGAAAAAAACAATAATAATAATGTGTTTTAATAAAAAAATATATATTATATACTTATCAGTTATCAGTAATTTATAATTATAATGTTTAAAAATTATTTAAAATATGAAAAAAACATAAACTCATCAGTCAATTAAAAAAAATATATATCTTATATACTTATCAATGATTTATATGAATACGAGTATACTACGCATGCAAGTTGGATTGCGGCAAAAACTGCACGTGTGCATCGGGCCTAATATAATATAACATTTACACGATGCACATTCGGATGCGGTAAAACCGCAGCGTTTTTAATCGGGCGGAATTTACATGTTTTTTATTTTACCTCTATATTTTTACGGGCGGAATTTACATGTACCGTTTTTGACCTGGATATTTTTCCGGGCGGAATTTACCATAAATATTTTTATTACCTGCTCGCTTCGGGCGGAATTTACAATCGCCCGAAATTTAGAGTTATAATTCTCTATAAATTTGATATATTTTTAAATAATATATAATATTTATTTTCTGAACATTATTTCCTAATATAATGTGAATATTTTTTAAATAGTATAAATTATTACTAAGTTCTTTGATCTATAAATTATGAGTATGATGATCCTATGTCCAAAAGTGATGAAAACAGTAGTTTTATACGTATTGTTATTTTCAATATTTTACTAAATATTTTGGTATGTTATAATCTAAGTTTATATATTTATATTTGTGGTTTCGTTTAAATTAACGATCGCTTATTTATTTATTGAAGTTTTTGGCTTTGGTTTTTAAGAATTATTCAGAAATATAATATAGACTGAGTTATCTAAGATTATATAGAAGTATTTAATATACTCGTATAATATTAGTGCTTAGGTAATGGTTATTATCCATGGAGTTACCTATTATTTATATTTTAACTTGCTTTTTGTCTATTAATGGTACGTTTAAAAATTGTAGGCTTATAAGAAGATTAATTCTTTTAATTATACCGATAATAATCCATGTAAATTTATTATATTTATAAATATCACAACTCTTATAGTTATGAGAAAAATATATTGAATAAATTTTATACTATACGCAGAATGATAATCTAATATTCAGGTTACACTAATACTGGAAATATTATACATACTTTTCATTTTGATTTTTTGTAACATAATATATGATTGCCCTATAACAGAGATGGGCAAAACAAATTTAATAGAGGGCCAATTTTTTAAATTTTAAACTCTTGCGGGCCATATCATAAATTATTATATAAAATCTTTATTTTCATAAATTATATTAATATTTATTTTATACAAAGTCGTTGATACATATAAAAAGTTTATACCTATAATCATTAGAAAAAAGTTCAAAAATAAATTTAAATAAATTATTAATTAAATATTAAGTATATTATTTCTTTAATTGCACAAAGAAATTAAATTATATAAATTTTAATATATTATTATTTTCTTTTTCTTGTACTTGTTAGAATTGAATATAAAAAAAAATACCGCAGGCCAGATAAAATTTGTATGCGGCATGGATACGGCCCGCGGGCCACCAGTTGTCCATTCATGCTCTATATAATACTTATAATATAAAAAACTTATTTATAGTTATATAATATTTTCTTTTATTTAAATATTTAATAATTATTTATTGAAGTGAAATTATTTATGTCATTGTGTCATTTAATAATGATACAAAACGAGTTAGATTAGGTTTTATTATGTATTTAATTATATTTAGGGTACCACTACATTTTTATGAAGCTCATTTGTTTAAACTATATAATATTCATATGATATACAATGAAAAAAAATATAATTTTTAGGAACATTTTATATTATAATTTCTTATTATTTTGTTTTTCAAATACACGTGTTATATAATATAATATAAATAAATAATATGCAATATGATAATAATATAGGTAGAAGAAAATATATTGAATCATAATATAATTTATTCATTGTATAATAATATACATTTCTAATAGTACCAATTGTTTGTTTTTAATTATTGAATTTTTTTTTACTTATCTATAAATGATGAATATTTACACTGGCTATATATTACTTGTATTGTACTTATTTCATGTCATGTTTTCATTTGTCATTAACATGGTAAAATATAGTTTTTATTGTTAAATTACGAAATTAGCACGCATATGAATATACAATTTTTTTTATATAATTATGATAATAATAATGATTAAATTTCAATTATTATTTAAACATGACATATGACTTATATAATATTTAAATTAAAATGAAATTGAACCTACTTATATTTTATGGATTACGTGATATAATACTAATACAAATACATTACAATTTCGTTTTATCTAAAATAAATTTATTTATATTAAACATTTATGTATTGATTACCCTAGAAATATTCATTTTAATGTTTCGCAAAACTTTATGAATCGTTGATTTAAGACAAAAAGAGTCCCTCATAAAATTATTTATTTTATTATAAACGGTATTGTATACTGTAATTCACTATGTGCATAAACCTTAATATAATATATACCATATCTAAATATTAAAGTGCATAATATAAAACCAAAACTATAATACCCGTCTGTAATTTGAAGGTAGGTACTTACGCTAGATAATCATTTTATTATTTTATATATAAAAAATGAGTTGGAAAAAACGACACGAATTTTTAGCATTTTATTATATTAGATAAAGATGTATACGAGTAAATATAAGAATTTATTCGATAATTTTGGAAATTCAAAATTGTTCCCTCTGGTATTATATTTCATTATTCTTCTGCAGTGTCATAGTACAATGAATAAATGTATTGTCTAGTTACATAATACTTGTTTTCTTAGATTTATAGTGTAACGATATATATATTATATAATATATACAGAATGTTCTAGATCTTTTTACTCATTATAATATCTCCGTAAAAAAAAAGATTTTTAAAACGGACTGTAATATATATACGAGTACATATATTAATTTTTTTAAATTTAAAAATATTGTAAAAAAATGAAAAAAAAAACATTTACTTTTTTAATTTATTGAAATTGAAAAACAACTAGTTTATCGAGTAAAATTGTATGCTAATCGAGATTGGTCGATCTCTTAATTTAATGAAGATGTCGATTTTAAAGAAATTATTTAATTTATTTAAGAAATAATATACCGGATTTGGTTTCGTGTGACCTTTGGATATGTACTTCATGATTGGTACCCATGATGAGTAGGTATTATATGGGTATAAATAATCAAAATTGATTTTTGATCAATATTTTTGTGAGCACTTATTAATATTTTATTTTTTGAATTAAAGTTTTATATTACTACATAGAATAAAGCACGGGCTAATAAAATATGTAAAAATATTATTAAAAAATTATTGGAAATAATTAGGTATATTATATTACTTATATTTTCAAAGATATATGCTGAATCGCCCTATATGTAAGTATAATCGTATAATTTTTCTTCGATATATGAAATTAAATTATATTTTAATATTGTATTTAGTATTACACTTCTTCGTTCTCATGCAGTTTTATATAAAATTAGAGGTACCTAGTATAAACATTTTTATTTGTTATAAATGATCTTTTTTCAAATTAATGTGGGCTTAGAAATATTTACACCTTTCTCAAAATATACCAAACACTAATATTCATCACTGGCATCCGACGGTTTCCTCTTTACTTTAAGTACAATTTATAGTCCACAAATTCTGTCGTGTATTGGGCTCCATCTTATTTTGGTCGTTTTTTTTTTTTTTCAATATTTATGTGTTTCATAAAATGCTCTTGACATTGATAAATCTTTGTTAATAATAAAAATAAAAAACATTTATAAATATATTGTTTACCATAATATATTTATAATAGTGAAAGTAGTGACATAATATTTTTTTAAAAAAGATAAATATTCGTTTTATACAATAAATAAATAATTTATTGCTTACATAATGTTTAAATTACTTATTTTATAAGGCATAAATATTTTATTGTTTTATTAATGTTGATAATTACAATTTACAATGATGACAAAATTTGTATGGAGAATTTACAATATTGAACAATTTCGATATTATCAATATAATAAGATAATATACCTATCTAATTTTCTATAATTTAATCTTAAACATTATTTAACTTTTAACCATGAATACCATTTTAATAATAAAATTTAGTTTGAAATATTAATCAAATTATACAATTATTAAATATATATTATTGAATAAAATGGTACAAATATATTGTAATTAATAAATTCTCTTTTATAATTCAAAAAAAAATATTATTTAATAATTTATCCATTATTACAATAATATGTTTCAACAATTAAAATTAAAGTAATCATAGATTATATTGTCGACTTTTTATGTATTTATGTTTGAATGACTAAAATCAAACAATGGATACCATTGAGTTTTGAGTGTACTAGATAGGTCCTTAATCTATTTTCCGGCATACCTCATAATTTTCCCATAAATTCCATAATTTTTATTTCCATAATTTTACCTCATCGAATTATGATTCGTATTAATTAATGCAATTTTAAATACGACGATACACATACATACGTCAATTATTACTAAAATATTTTATTATTTTTAATAATTGATTAGCGAAAAATATAAATTATATCTAACGTTTAATCTTCAACAATAACAATAATAATCTACATTCTCATATTTTATTGTTTAATGTATGTTTATTAACTGTAATAAAATTAAAGTTTAAATTAAACGATTTATATTTATGTTTTATGTATTCTTAAAGAATGTAAATTGTCTAATGTATCATTTTGGCACTATAATATATACTTAAACATAATAAAAATAATATAATTTAAAAATAACAGCTCCTTTTAATGGTATGGAAACAAAGCGTGAATACATTTGCATTTAAACGAAATAATCAGAAATCCAATTGTGTCAAATTTAATATTATTTCTGTTTAATTTACTACAACATTTTACAAAGTAACGTAATATACAAATTCTATGGAAATTAATTTTATTTCTTTATAGTGAATATATAAAATTATTCTTATTATTCTATCGTATATTACGAGTAATGAGTATATTATGCTATATTAGTTTTATTACTTATTACGTTTTACGTAAGTGTTATACACCGTCTACATAATTTTTAATCAATAAAATAAAATTTGTTTTTATTTTTAGTTTATTAAATATTTATAAACTTTTTAATTTAATTATCTTATATCAGTATTTTTTAGTAGTAAATTATTTGAAATATTTATTTACGAGTTATTAATATTATTTTGTGTCATTCATAATAATATTATGTGAATATAATAAACAATACTTAGTTATTTATAAATTGACTGAACCATAAATTTGCAATTATTCGTTTTAAAAATTCGTATTATACAATTATTGATCATTATCTATTTTAATATCCATCTAATATGTAAATATTATGACGTAAACATTTTTGTGTTCTTTTTATGTCGTTTGTTTTTATGGTACTTAGAGAGATAAATTATTTATATTATTTCATACTAATTTTTTTAAAGTGTTTTGCAGAAATCTAAACTTAATAATATTACTAAATAAATCCGAAATAATTTCATGGCATGTTGATATATGTGCTTTAATTTTAAAAAGTTTGTATATGCTCCTTCGAATTTATTGTACTTGTCGCTACTATGTACTAGATTGTTTATCATTTTATCAATACAACAATTTTATGTTATCTATAATATAAATATTATATTATACTCGTTATTTTATTGATTGTTCTTTAATTAAAATTTTTAATTTCCAATTAGTTTTAATTTTTAAAAATTATGGATTTTTTTAAAATAGATTGAAACATGCTATGCTGTTAATGAACTGAATAAAATGTTTGGAATAATTAAATTTCCAAAATGACCATCTATTATTTTAAACTATATTATTAGCGTTTTTCACTAAACATACACAGAGAAACACTATTATTTTACCGATCTACTTCTAATAGCAGACAAAAAATGTATATTGTATAAATTAATATTGCGAATATACGTACATGTATATATGTATAGTAAGGTTCACAGAAGTTCTTTACTTAAAAATAATTAAATAATACCCAACTTGTGTCATATATTATCAATAATTTAAATATAGTTTTATTATACTGTTTATAAATAATTTATATTTAATTATTTAAATGCATTTTATAATATGTAAATATATATTATTATTATTATTATTATTATATATAATTTAATTTGGGAATTATCCATCTTATTAATAATATGAATATATGCTCATCTAAGTCAATATAGGTACGGTTAAATGTTGTAGATCTTGAAAAAATGAAGTTATTAACAAAATGTTTATGTTATAATATAATATAACATAATAGGTACTGTATAAAACAATAAAGAGTAGAAATAAAATATTATTAAAATTGTACACACATTGCAAGTAAATATAACGTTAGAATATAGTATACAAATATGTACCTATATTAATTTTCTTAAGCGGATAAAACATAAACATAAATGTATACATACATACATATATATTTATATTCTAAAGTCTAAACATTAAGTTTATAGAATATTAACATATGAAACTGCTAGAATGACATTATTTATGAGACTGTAAACTTTAAGTACTTCCTATATTTCTTGTTTTATTCGCTGAAAATATAATAAATATTCGTACATTTAAAAGCATAAAATATCGCGTTTGGCTCTATTGTTATATTTTTATTTAGTATTTGGATATTATATTTATATTATAAAAGTTACAAAAATAATGGAGATAAAATTTAAAATAATTGTAATTTCCACCATTTCTAGTACTTATCGTTTAACAATTATTTTATTCTTTTGATAGGGAGGAAATTTGAATTTTGAAAATTGAACTATTGGATTGGATATCCATAACCGGTTCGTCTAAAATTTTATAAACATATATTCTTTAAGAATTTACCGAGGAATTTACTATTTAAAACATGTCTTACCATTTGAAACTCAAAAGTTGATGTTGTTTTATCATATAAGTGATGAGGGTAGAAATATAGCTACGAGTATGACAAAGTATAGAACAAAATATTAATAAATAATAATTAAATTTTTCTTTCTTTCAAAAGCCACTTATATTTTCATAATTGTACGTTGGATCATGATAAAAAAAAAAAATAAAAATCACCCTGTATAGTTCGTTATTTGTATGCACTTAGAATTTCATTAATTTACAACTAGATATTTGCTGAATATATTTTTCTCGATCCTCCTCTGATTTTTAATTTAAAAACAAAGTTAAGACAAATATAAATACATGACATACTCGTACACTATATATTTAGTCACATCATTATTTTTTTATACTTTTATATATAAACTTAAAAGTTCTTTATGAGGTTGGTCACCTTTGTATTAAACTTTTGTATTACATATTCTCTGATAACTTTCCTTCTACTCTATTATAAGTCGTAATTGTTTGATCTATATAGTTTTGAGACTATATACCTACTCATATTTCTTTTCTCCAAAACATTTTTCTAATCATCACAAATTCTTTTAATAATGCAATATTTTTCAAGTTTACTTATAACACTTAACGTTATATATTTTACTATGAATTTTAAATTTTTTATGCTTTTTTTTTACTAGAAAATTTATTAGAACACTCAATCATCAAGGGTAAAGACAAATTGTTTGAAATCAATTTTTTTTTTAATTTAATATTAAATAATTAATTGTTTTGATAACTAAATATCTCTAGTTTAGTTTATAATCCTTTTATTTATATATTTGTTTTGTTGTTTTTATGTCTCAAGACACATTTACTACCCGAAATAATGCTCCGATTTTCACGAATAGCATAGGTTTCTGGTTGGAAAGTGTATGTTCTTGGTACTTTATTTAGGTTATTTATAATCGACCAAAAAACGGCAATATATCGTATTAATCAATACCTACATTATCTTACTGAACTTCACTCAGAATCGTTTTCCCCCTGTTTTTCCGAATGCAATGGTTTATCATTGTATTCAAATTCTAATTAAAATTAAACGCTATGATTTGAACACCTGTATCCCATGCGGCAGGAGTATCAGATCTTCATTTTATTCTTGTCATCATTATAAATACATAATGTAATAAATAAAAACTTGTGACTAGAATAAGTATATTGTCTTTCATGTAAATATAGAATTATTATCGTTTGTATCATCACATAAATGAGTAGTCCATTATTGAATGCGTGTGCAAATGTAATTACAAACTCGTACAACACCCAAATTTATGTTTTATGCAATAACTACTGTAGGTTCATGTGATCGTGGCACAGTGTGCTGTACATTAAAATAATTTTACGATGGATAGTGAAACAATGCCAGGCCATATAATACACCCCAAGGATCTTCTTCCACTTTTACAGCTATGCAATACAAATGTCATTATTTTATTCATTACTTTACGACTATTTCCATATTTAAAAAATAATAATTTATAAATGAAAATATGCCCTTTCTTTGTAACTATTATATACACGATACACCTGTCAAAGTCACTAAAACATCACTCTTTGTCTTTCATAAACTTATAAAAGTAATTTGTTTAATGATTTACAGAAATAATAAGTAGGTAATTAAATAATCGTTTAACGGCCTATGAACCAGAACTCGTATATGTAAATATAATATACATTCACGTAAATGTTAACTTTTGTGGTTTTAAATTTATGTCGGAAATAGTCACTTGCTTTATATTATCTTATCTGAAAACTATTCAACTAGATTCGTTTAAATTCATCCATAATTATCTAAATTCGAATTTATTTCATCAGGATTTTTATCTGTGAGTAGCCCTGATGTTAAATGACAAGTGTTATTATTATAAATAAAATGTTCACCATATTATTAAAATATAACGAGAGTATATCGTTATTATTTTTTTATGATGCTTACATTTGTAATTTATATATTAGAGGTATGTTTTTTAAAAATTATTATGTTCATGTTTTATTTTAATATGGTTTATTATTATTATTATTAATTTAATTTTCTCCTTTATATTTATAAGAAATACATTTATATTTTACTTTGAAAACTGCAAATAACATTATTATTGTATATTTATTAATCTTAAATAGGTGCGAACTATTATTATATACCTATTGGCTATTGTATTGTAATTATTATGAATTTAGACATTAAAAATTATTCATTTCATTTATACTGGTTAAAAGCACCTAGTCAATTTGTTACTAGTTCGTATGGTTAAATTATACTTCTAAAATCTTCAGATTCAAAAGATGTATTGGTGTAATATCAACATATTCGTGAAATAATTTAATTTTAAATTATATTTATGAGGATGTTTAATACATTTTGAGATTATATATAGAATGTGTATTCTATAAGACGCATATAACTGCCATTACTTATTAATTATTCCTATTATATATGCAATTATCTTTTTATTGTTAATAAAAATCATATGTAAAATATTTATGTATATATAATTACTTTCATAAATACATTTTTTTAAAGTATTGTTGTAGTGTGAACATATATAGTTTTTATGATTGAATAAGATTAATTTAATTAGGGATACTCCAATCGTAATTTCAAAATACCATTACTAAAATAAAATGTCAAATTATTTTTGATAATTACGAAATGATATAATTTAAAATCTAAAACGACGATAAAAAAAAAATGTAATCTTTTTTTTCTAGAGTACAATTTGGACTGCATTAGCACGGCGTAGTGAACACAACAGTTGTGATCTGAAGTCTAATTTCACAACACATTATCAAACGTTAAAAGTTTATGGATGGGTAAGTTATTATTATACTTTATAGTAGTACAGTACTGTCTGTGCATTTTCTTTATTTATTTATTTTTTTTTTTTAAAGTGTATATTCGTAATAGTTATACTCGTATAACTTTTTATTGATATAAATAAGATGATTCTCTACGTATTTTGAAACGTCCATTTTTTTTTTTTGCAATTTCTTCTCTAATATATACGACAATATAAATATAATATAATAATATTATTATACGAGTATTCCCAAGTAGTCAATTCGATAATTCGCTTAATAATATATTAAAAAAAAAAAAAAATGTTTATATACGTGATAAAACTAGGTAAAAATGTTTTACATGTCATATCATGATACGACGTATATTTGATACAGGGTTATTTTAGATACAATTATAGGCCATAATATAGATTATATTATACGTGGAATATTGAAGGTAAAACTCGATCGTTTATGTTTATTTCGTGCAATTGATATTGCTAAAAATAGTAGGATTTTATTTTTGTTACGGAAGTGGTGGCTCGGTGGTAGGATGTGAACAGCGAGGGTTGATATCTGGCCTTATATATAATAAACGGTGACATAATGTACATCAGTGAACATGCTGTAATGGACGTTTCTGACACTAAGTGTGTATACCCACATAACATACGAGTATATACCTAATGTAAAAGTATATACACTCGTATATTTATATAAAAATTGTTTATACTGTATATATGTATACGTACTACTTTACTGGCGCTCGCTTATTGTTGGACCTGGGTACACATGGCTATTGTCCAATTGTACATATAGCCGAAAGCTCGTATGACCCGGGCTCGTATTTTCGGTCAAAGTTAAAATAGCCTTCAACCGCCGATTGCCAGCGGCAGTTTGCAGGACATAAATTTTTCCCGCCCCGATTGAGCACAAATATTATAATTTATATTAAACGCGCGTACCACAATAAAAGAATATTATATATATAAAATAATCGCATCTTTCATTCGCCTGCACTCACGAGTTTCGTGTGAAATTATACAGTGAATTTTATTTAATTTTTTTTATTTATTTTTTTTTATTTTTTTTTTTTTTACTTTTTTTTTGTGGTTCTGTTGGTCGGTCGCCGGTTTACCGTATACGGAAACTGTACAGTGTTTCACGTTCGCGTGCTGTGTGTTTCGCACAGTGAAATTTCATATTATATTATCCTGCTCGCGTATCCCCAGAGTGGAATAAATTAATATTATTTAACGAGTGAGAAATTCTGAAAACGACGCGTATTTTATAATAACATTATTACATACGCGTGTATGTTATATGTATATATAAGTACATTAGTAAAGTCGTATAGACAATAATATACGGAATTATAAGAGTATACCTATCGTTTTTTACCCTATGTCCCTATGTATAGTTTTTGAATATTTCATCGGACGCTTTAATTGTTTTTTTTTTACATTCTTTAGAATTTACTTCGTGTAAAAAGTTAAAATCTAATAATAATATCATTTATTGCGTATATACGCGATATTTATTATTATATAATTGCGTATACAATACGTATACGTATATAATATAGATTCAAAATCTCCAAGACGAAAGGGATTTCAAATGCTATTTCCTTGTACGTCGTATTATTATATTTATTCTTACCGTTATGTAATATGCATCGTAATATATTCATATTACGTAAATGTTGCGATCGTGCCATACGTGTTGAATAAAAATATCTACGATAAAATATAATAATATGTCTAGGTCTCGAGATTGACGGAAAATATTCAAACGACGTGTGTGCGCCGCCGATTCGCTCGTTTCAAAAGTTTGTGTCTACGTTGCATAACGATTCTGTTGTTTTTTCGTCAACGCCGCCGCTGCCGCCACGACCACCTTGCGTCGATCGCCGTTTCGCGCTCGTTTTTCGAGTCCTGGCGGCCTGTTGCAACTATGTACGTTCTCGCGTGTGTCGTTCGCTCTCTCCTAATATCTTATATTATTTATATGTATACTTTTTTTTTCTGCGCGCGGAAATCGCTAAATACATTTTTTTTTTTTAATATATTATTATTCTTTCGTCGTCATTGGTTCCTTAATCCCGTAGATCAGTACTCAATGGTCATATTCACATTTCCTCTCCTACAGTATAATAATATTATACGCACTGAACTCGTATATAGAATAATCTTATTCTTATTATTAGTGTATTATTAATTAGTTTCAAATATTTTTAACCTAACTCGAGCGGTTACTGCTGTATTATACGGAATTACATCTGGGAATGTGAAGTTTAGGCACTCATTTATGTAATAACTGTACTACACGGTACATAAATGGGGGGTTTTTTTTTTACCGCCATACCGAGAAAGGGATGGAAAAACGATCGTATACCCGCGCGTGTGCACTAGTATATTATTTCGGACGTACACCTGTATTGCACCTTTTCACTTGGTGCGCGCGCGTGTGTCTCTATCAGAACATAATCGAATTAGCTATGTATACCGCGGCCGATATATTAAAGCGACTACGGTGGCAGCGATCGCGATGCTGCGCCAACGGCGGCGGGGGCCCGGGTGAATCGCCGCCGCCGCGCGGAACACTCGCGTCGCGGCACTGGGCCACATTCGGTCACCCGATGTTCTGTCGTAGTAGTCGGCGCGCGAACTGTAGTGTGTTAACGTTCGACGTTGTTCTCACGTCCGCCGTCGTCGTTATACCGCACGGACACCGTGTAACGTTGCAATACGTGATATTATAATATTGTAACGTAATATAAATGTAATAAAATCGTTATAATTATAAATATTAATTTTTGTACCGTATATATAAGTAAATAATATTGAAAAAAGTAATCGATACTTTTTTTTTTTTTTACCACGTATACATAGGTTAGGTTTGGGCCTAAATATCGTCAATATAAATTTTTTTTTATCGGGTTCTCGTGGTTGAGATAAATCTCCCCCGTTCGTGTGCCGCGGTATATTATAATAATAACGTTTTATTCTCATCGCACGAATAACGAGTTTAATCGTTTTATATTTTTCGCGTGACTCCTCTGCACACGCGGCGATATCGACCGGTTGCTGCGGTGATATGTGCACGTTGTTACCGCTGTCGCCGCCGCTCGTTCAGCTTCCGACAACGACGACCGTCCGTGCCACAAACGAATATTATCATCATCATCACTACGACAATACCTGCAGATTGCCGTTAACGTGCTCGCTAGCGTAAAACGTAAAACGTAAAAATATCTCAGCGTGTGAAACCGTCGCGACAACGACAGCAACCAAACGAATTATTATTCATAATATTTATTATTGTACGTCACATTAATATAGTGTAATATTAACACGTGGCCCTCTCCATATTGTCGTTATATTAAATCGGCACAAGACACGTACTCGACCGAATATCGAGGCACGGACAAGAATCTATACACATCGGCAATAATAAGTCTCATCCGTAGTAATAATAAATAATACAATCTTGTTTTATATGTAATATGGCCGGATACTGTGAATTCTCATAATTATTATATATACGCACATAATATTATATAGTGTCGAACGGAACGGCGGTGAACGGAAAGCGAGCGAGAGAGAAACGGACGAATAAAAAAGGGCCTGATCGCAAGCGAACGCGAATCCGTCGTTAGCCGGTGGTTGTTGCAGGTGAGAGTGCGAATATTTATTACGTTGGCGCCGCGCGCGAATAATCGTCGGCCGGACAAAAACGGCACGCGGCGGGGGTTGTGGGTGGCGGCGAAAACCGCTCTACGCCCCCCCCCACTATGCGTCCTATGCACACAGACATATACATATATATATAATATATATATATATATATATATATATATATGTACGTATATAATAATATATATATTATGTAGGTACAACGGCGACGTTCGCTCTGCGCTCGCGATTATCGATTCCTGCTCCGATTTCCGGAGGAAAACCCACCGGCCGCCGTCGCGATTCTGCTGCCTTCTCTGCCGCCGCCGCCGCCGCCGCCGCCGCCGTCACCACCATCTCACTGAGGCTGTGGCGGCGGGACGACTCGTTATTGCATATAAACATTATTATAGTGTTTCGGACCGCGGCAGTAACGAACGCTCCTCTCGCTTGTAATGGGCGTCTAGGGGGCGACGCTCATGCCTCCGTTAGGTTCTGTGCGCAACTATCTCTGTAATAATACAGCACTTTGTTTTACCCCATACGACATACGGAAATTTCCATATCACAAGTATAATAATATATAATATTATGTAAAACGATTCGTTACGGGCGCACAATGTTATCAGCGCAATATAATTATAATTATAATTATTATTACTCATAGCCGGTAAGCGTCAACATCAACATGCCGTAATTAGTAATTCATTACGCCCTCATATAATATGTAATAATTAAAACATAATACATTATGGTAATAATAATATAATATAACGTCGACTTGACGACATTCGTATGTGTTTTATATTTTGCCGTCGATTTTTTACACATTGAACAAAGCGAAAAATTTATTGGTTTTATAATGATGTGCGTCTTTATTTTTTTCTGTTTATTTTCATGCCTGAAGGCATTTTTTCTACCCGAAATAATGATCCGATTTTCACGAATAATATATGTTTCTAGTTGAAAAGTGAATGTTGAAAGTTAGAAAATAAATAGGTAATAATAATAATAATAGTTAAAATACGAGGTTAAATAGGTAGGTACTGAAATTTTTTAAAATAAATTACAAATTTATGATTATTTTAATTATATGGAATCTTAAATTTCAGTAAGCACCTACCTATATATTGGTATTTATATTTTTATTCTTTATAATATCAAGTTTGTTGCATTTTAAAAGCGTACAAAAACATTTTTGGTTTATTTTGTTTTTGTGTAATGAACTATATAGGCTTACTATAGGCTTTCAAATTGATTATGACAGTATTTATCGTATTTTCTATTAACGCGTAATTTCTTCGACCTGATGGACATGCTTAGAAAAACAAAAAAGTTTAATTGACGTGAGATTGACTTATGCTTGTAATAAATGTTTACGCGTTTTACTCCTATAGAATTTATAAGATATTGACACTGCTATATAAATAATATAATATTAACCATAATAATATACTTGTATATCATATTTGTATAGCATAATATTATTATAGCATTGCATTAGTTATTGCCATTAAAATCAATACGATATTTTACAACAGTAAATGTCTGTTCGTCTGAATTTTCTATCATTTTATAATATTAATTGATTATTGTTTTAATAATAATGTAAAGGTAATCTTATGACAAAAAACAAAAAATAAAAAAACAAAAATGCTGTTATAAATGAGACATTGACGTTGATTTATGTACCTACAAAATTGTTACCAAATCACAATCATGCGTACCTACGTTGGGACAATTATGGCAAAGTATATAAATAAGATGTTTTATAATGAAAAATGGTTCTACTGTTCGTTTTATTATTTGTATACGGTCTATTTTAATGTTGTCGAAAGTTTCAATGTAATAATTATTATTAACTACCTCGTTGGTATTTCGTTGAAAGTTTTTTTAAAAAAAATACGCATATTTTATATAAAACGCGAATTTTCACACACAAATTTAATAATATATAAAAATATATAAAAATATTAAACCACAAAGAAAAAGTGTTGTTGACATCATAAAAGAAAAAAGAAAGCGTTTATGGAACGCGTCATCCCTAATGTCTATTTTTTGTATGTTGCTGTAATATTGTTTTTGTTTTTTTCCTGTATAATATACCACGGTTTTGTGTAGAGATACCGCGTTTGTGTGGTTAGACAATTTGATTTTTGCAACAACCATGGTAACCGATTAAATTATTTTTGACGACACACTATAATAAGTATCATTGGTTTTATGACATTTGATATTATAGAGTCATTATTAAAATTTAAATGTCTTGTCAACGTGCATGATAAATTTGTTTTAGTTTATTTGTATACTAAAATCGTTTAATTTCAATGAGCATCATTATATATTCTGCTATATGTATTACATAAATCTCACATAATATATACGTATATATTATATATTATACATATATAATTCATAACTCTATAGACTTATTACATATAATAACAGCTTTTGTTAAAATATAATTAATGAAACACGTCATTATTTCATTTTATAAAACAGTTGTGTACAATTTAGTCATTATTAAAATTTATTACGCACAAATGGAATAATTTCAATTACGTATACAATATTATATTCGTGAGAATTTATTAATTATTAAAGTAATTAATCGATTGGAACAATTGCGTCAGTATATTATATATATATATATAATGTATAATTTAAGTAATTATATTTAAACTAGACCTTTATAATATCATAATATATTTTAAATTATTAATATTGGATTTGTCAAGATTACACACTTAAGAATAATTACGATATAAAAATTAAAAAATTTTAGATTTAATATATCTTCATAACGTTTTATTCGCTATAACACTCATAAAAATAAAATAACGTTTGTAGGACACTGGTGTTATTGTATTTAAAAAGATATAATCATCTTTATGATAATATTATTTACCTACCGTTTATTACATACTTATATATATATATATATATATACATATAATGTATATAATATTTTCTGTTGAAACTCGAAATCCACAGATGGTATAGAACTAGACTATTGTTTTATGTATTATTTAACGATGACCCGATCAATATACAGAAGGATCGGAGAAAATAATTAATTGTATACCCTACCATTAGAAGTCAGTTGCATAAATTTTGATACAGCTATAATAATATATTATGATAGAAATATATTTTAAATTCCAGGCGACATTAAAGTTCTGCGTGCTAGTTATCAATTTGTTATGATATTAACACTATTTATACCTACACATAGATAATATAAAATAATATTCTATTGTGTTTGATTTTATATTTTTATATTCATGTTAAGTACATCCTGTCCATATTTCTATAGATACCTTGACCAATTAAATTGTGTAATATATTTATTGCGCCAAACAAATAGAAAAATTGTATTTCTGTCCCATATGTTTGAAATCGAATAAATTTTTATATTATTCTTGCTTGGGAAATACATAGATATTAATTATAAGTTTCGATGTGCTTAAATATACTTAAGATGATTATAAGATAATTTTTTATAAAGACTTAAATTATTATCCATAAATATTGTGTTTTGTTATTTCATTATAGAATATGTGTTTCGAATTTATTATCTAATAACGTGTTTATAATTTAGAAAAATAATCATCGAATGTAATAATATGACAAAAACTGCTTGAAATCAAATAATATATTATGTCTATAATAATTTAAAGTTGTAACGTTCTTTGTAAATGGGTAGGTATACCTTAAATATTAAATTAATCCTTCGCAATATAATTTTATATTTGTGATTTATTAATAATATAAAATAAAATCATTATATAGGTATTCGTGATTGCGGTCTCTTCTCCTCTATCGTATAAATTATTATAATGTTGTTTATGTAAAATAATTTAAAATTTGAATAAAAATAATCAATCCTCCATTTATATATCTAATATATATATATTATGCGAAAAGAAAACAATCCGGGGTATTGTTCTTTATAGTAATAATAATAATAATAATAATAATAATAATAATAATAATAATAAAAATTGTATTATCATAACTTTATATATATTATGTTATTCGTAAGTAATATTATAAAAAATGATTTATAATCAAAAAAAATATTTCCTGGTGGGGTTCGAACATCATGACCGTTAATAAATGCGATAGAAATCGTTATTCCTCAGATTCGAAATTATTCTATAATATATACATGCGGCATTATACAAGTTTAATGGCGAGTTATTTTTTTTCGCGTGGGCGTTATTATATGTAGCGATTCGATTTAATTTCCGTAGATTTAAATAAGGACTCTTTTTCAGGACCGATTATTTTACTTCGATTATACGTCCATAATATTATATAATATATTATATGCATTACGTTTCTGCGAAGTGCGAAATTTATTTTAATGAACTCTTCGTATATATTATAATATTTTTGTTATGCATTATGGCACGTCTTGCCAAATATATATATATTGCATATTATATTATGATTTTATTTCGTATAACAATAAGAAAATAATAATAATAATAATAATAATAATAATAATAATAATAATAATAATATTAACATTAACATAAAAAGAAAACTATAAATACTCTTATAATATTAACGTTTTTTCTTTGGCGGAACACATCACTTTGTCGTATTCTCTATTCTGTATTTATTCTGTTCTTTTTTTTTTTTTATATCGTTTGCAGTATTTTGTACATTAAAAAATTAGAAATATGAAAATTTCAAATTAATAACACGCCCCAATCGACCACAGCGTCAACGCGAACGCGAAGACTTGTCGAAATTTTAAGCGACGTCAATTTTTCGAGCGTATTTTACATTACAATATATAATTATATGCTCACCGACAATATTAATAAACTTAAACTCGCGTATACTTGTCGTTGTTAGATTGAAAAGCATGCGATCAATCGTATTCTATACCATACCGAATTGTTATTCGTGTTTTAAAATATAAATAACATTACCGTCGCGAATTTTATTAATTATTCAACTCGCCTATACTATGTACATTCCATACCATACTTATACTTTATACCTTAGACGTATAATATTTCGGACGGTACGTCGGCGCGTGGTGATGAGGGAAACTATATTAAAATATTAGATGCAATTCGTTTTGTATCAATGGGATTTTTTTACACTACTTTTATTATGAAATTTTCAAAATGGCATCATTTTATCGTTTACAAATTGATGACTGACAATTAAATTCAAGCTCAGAGTATAATTTCTTTAATTTTTGTATTTTTGTAATGGTCTTTAATTTATATTATTATTATTATATTTATATTGCATTAAATTAAACCGAAACGACGTAAATGTCATCTGCTCGAACTCGCGTGGAGCGGTGTTGAACGTTTTTTTTATGGGTCTTCGCGGAAAAGTTTATTATGTTTAACTTTTAATGTTTTAATATTACGCATAACTGGTTGAATTACGCTTGCTGGTCTGATTAAGTGCACGGGTATAAATGTATAATGCCCGTTATTATAATATTATGGAAAAAATTTTAATTTAATTTTTTTTTCCTTTTGTTTTAAGAACAAAAACGATTTTCTGATACTCGCATATAATGTAAATAACAACCGACGTATAATTTTTTATTATAACTTTGTTTTTTTTTTTTTTTTTTTTTTTTTGTTGCCAAATTGTTTTAAACTCCCCGATCTGTTGTCGTTTGCCGCTTCGTAGCATTATGTACACACACATTCGCGTGGACGTGTGTTTACGCACGTTATAATATGTATACTTTTCTGTCAGTCAACACTCGCGGGGAGGATACATAATATTTGTATTCTCATATCTCATACATACACACACACATGACGTGTGTACGTGAATATATATATATATATATATTTATTATATACTTGTATGTTCCCGGCCTACACGTATACCGTGGTCGCGGTATAGATGGTGTTCTGTGGTGAGCAGGGGGTGATTGCATTCGTCAATAATTAATATTTGTGCGTGTGTGTGGATATCCATCACACTTCCAATGATCGATGAGCGGATAAGAGTGTGCCACACATTTCAAATTCCACTCACGTTTGTCGTGGGTCATATTCGAAAATCATCGATCGTGTTCAATTTATTTTATTACAATTTTTCAAATATTCCTACAACTCGTATCTATATATATATATATATATATATATATATATA
>JAIUCT010000016.1:3679927-3745863 GCA_021307375.1 Tetraneura akinire | reverse complement strand
TAATAATAATAATAATAATAATAATAATAATAATAATAATAATAATATAGACGAAATTGAAATAAAATGAAAATAGGGGTAATAACATATTATCATGTTATTACATAGGTATTCATATAATAATATTTTTGGAATTTATATTTTTTTATCTGGTTACCATGCAATTACACTATTTGAATGATTCAAGGATGTTCATGTTTATAGCCATTCCCAGGAACGTACTTGCACGGTTAGGTTACTCTTTGGAAAATAACATTAACGAATTTTTACGATATTTTTAACCAAGACAATATACGAACTCATTCTATTATATAAACAAAATATATTGCGTGCAATGTTAATATTGAACGGGACTTGTTTGTCTAAATAATATGAATAATATTTACTGTCAAACGTTAGTGACACTGGTGAAAGAGGGTGGATGTAGAAATAATAAAGACAATAAATTGTCGTGTAAAAATGAAAGCTTAATAAAAATAATATATTTTATTATTATGAATGCTCTTTGGACCATTTTAATTTTTTCTGTCCACCATTTCTCTCCGCCATTTCTCTCCACCATTGCTCCCAACTCGTAGTAATCACAACAATATTATTATTTTTATCAATCATTTTTTTTCGAAGACAGTTTAGTTTTGATTAAATATAAACCGGCACACGTAGCACAGTATAATATCACATCAGTCATCACCCTGGTCGAAAACCTTCAAATTTTGGTTTTATAATCATTGTTTAATAAAACGTTGATATATCGCTTTAAATATTTCTAGAAGAAATTAGACTTCTTTACGAGTCATTGATTGTAGTAATAGTAAAGTTAATGTTTCTTATAGTGATATAAACATTAGCTATAAGTTTTCAGTTTCTGTCGGTAACGAAATTATAAATATGGATTTATAAGAGACTTACAATAACCTCGAAGCTTATAAAATAAAATAAATTAAATTTTATATTATTTCATATATTGCGGATAACATTGTTATTTTTCACCATAACATTGCACTATGTAAGAAATTTTTTACTTCTGTTAAACGTGATATATTGTATTCTTGCAGATTTTATACAAGCTCTTTTGGAAAGTAATGGGAAAGGGCAGGCGTGGATCCAGGATTTGTCTAAGGGGGTATATAATTCCAGGGAGATTTTAGCGTACTCTTTTATTTGCACTATGGTAATGGTTGATCAGAATTTGTTTTCTATAGTTTTTTATGCTCATTAACAATTCACACCTTAATAAATGCATCATAACCATTATTAAATAGTAAATACTTTTTGAAATAATTACCTATATAAAGAAAGAATGGAATGTAGGAATATGATACAAATATAAATTCAACGTAATCAATTTTAAATACAACTTCAGATCTATTGATTCATATATCGAATAATAATGGTATATATGAACATTATATGGTGCGTAATTTATATTTTATTTAATATGAACGTGTTGTTGCACACGAAAGAGATTCTGACTCATTATTTTTTTTTTGCACCTTTGGCCATTGCAGATTTTTTTCCTTTTAGGGATGTTATAAATATATTATATTTTTCTTTCATTTGCGATACATAATAATGATAGTCTATAATGTATTTTACCTTGGCATATTCTTACTTCATTGGTTTTTGAAAATTGTATTTGATTTAAATATTTAATATTTTAATGATAATAATTTTATGTAGTAGGTTCATCTTTTAATGTACTCGTATACTTGATATTTTAATTTGAGTCGTCACAGATTAAATTAAGCCATACATACACTTATAGATATTTACCGAAAAAATTTATAAATAAAATAAATTATACAGAAATCGTATGCTCTGCTTATATTACTTCTCTGTATAGTGAATATATAATAAGTTACTTATACATTTATAGTTTTATTATAGGTATAGGAAATAGGAACCATCATCTCGCGGTTTTTCACATTTAACTTTTACAGAATGTTATTAATCTATTTCAATTTTTGTTTTACAACTTTGGAAAAATATAAATCGAAGACACGGTAATTTATGGGTTTGTTACAAAAATATATGTTCGACGAGGGAGTGGCGCTTCGGAGGATAAAACCTAGAAATATCATTTGTGTCGGTGATGTTTACCCACCGATTTCATTTTTAATATTTATTCGTTTGTAGACCAAGGGGAGACAACACGCTGTATAATAGTATAATATTATAACTGTGCTATATTTATTGCACAACGCGTGAATATAGATAGTATACACTAGCATTTATTTATGGCGTTCTTCCGGCTAGTGTTAGATATTTTATGGTCGGTCTGGTATAACGTCCAGGGTTTATTTTCACACAGGTAATATTTTAATATATTGTTATTAGGTTGGTAGGTAGGTGGTATTTTTGCAGTGGAAAAGTTGGTAATCGTACGTCGGAGGAACCGGAACAATACAATATCTGGTGATCATATTTTATATTTTGTTTATACGAGTATATTATTAATTCATTCTGACCACAGCCCGCAGTAACGATCGTTATGTTTTCTTCTGTGTATAATTTTTTATGTGGTGAAAAATTTGTACACTATTTGTAATCGTCATGTATAAAAATTTATTTCATACACAAATGTATTGTATACATACAATACGGTATATATCATATTTGATTTTTGTTATTTAATAATATTCATAAAATGGTGACACTGTAACGTTTTAAATACATATATTTTTACAGGCAATTAATGCAAACCATGTTGGTCTTATTTATTAATAAAATTAGTTGAATAAAAAGTTTGAACAAAAAATGGTTATAATAATTTGATATAATTATTATACTAATAGTATTTTTAACGATAATTTACACGACATTGTATTAAAATATTAAATAATATTTTAATAAAATTACCTTTTTTTAATACATATATAATAAACATATATATATTTTAAATGAATTCAACTTACCATATTACAAGCAATATGTTATTCAATCATAATCCAAATAATATAATTTATAAATTATTATAATATGTAGATATCTACATAATATCTATTATATTTATCTATACCTAATAATTATAATATTTAAACATAATATGCGAGTAAAATGAATATGTCATTTTCATATACATCAACCGTGATAACGATACATCATAACTCTTATTATTATATAATATATTGATTTAAATATTATCTACATTCAACACTGTACAATAGTTCAGTTGATCGATTTCTCATTTCTATAATATAATTATATATATAGAGTATATAGTATTATATATATATACACCTACTATATATTATTATAATATAATTTTCATATAGGTTATATTTTTAGTTTTATTTTTACTCGTAAATGAATTTATTATTATTATTATTATTATTATTATTATTATTATTATTAGCATATTAGAATAGAATCATTTGCTTATTAGTTATTTAATAACATTTAAAAGGGTTTAAAAACGTAAAAAAAACGCTGGCATTGTTTGAATTTAAATTAAAGCGTCAAGTTAATATTTATTAATTAATGTGTTAAAAATTTAATTTAATTTTTGGTTGATTATAATATACAATAATTATAAATATGCAAATTTTTCAATGAGGAATAAAATTATATTTTAATATATACTATGTATTCGTGTTATATTATTAATTAAAATAATTATCTTTCTCTATTTAATACGCGTCACAACAAAATGCAAACGTTAGTAGTTATCACTTAATTTTATCACTTTAGTTGATGAAAAAAAAATTAAATAAAAATAAATTTCTATTTATCATCATCGCCTTAATGAATCATGATAAAATTAAATTAATTTAAAGTGATGTATGGTTTTGAGGATTATTTGAGTTTTAAGATATTAAGTTTAAATTGTATAAATTCTCTGATAAAACATTAATTATTCATCAAATTATTTCTAACGTCTTATTGAGAGTATTATTATTATTATTTTTATTTTTAAATGTAAATATAAACTGAAAATTAGATTCAAAACGATTAACTTATTTAATAACATTAAAAATATCAAATGCATCTTAATTTTCTTCTAGTTAGATAAATGAAATATATACTTATATTTGAAGCCAAACTTAGGATCATTAACCTCTTATTAATGGTTTCCCATGCGCGTTTGACTGTGGTAAGGAAATGAGGAAAATTCCGTCACTCTTAATCAAAAGTGCGCGTATGAAATTTTAATTGAAATTTGAATCTCATTGCGTTTAATAATATATATATTATGAGTCATATAAGGATATATAATATTATATTACTTCTGCTACATACATCATAATATTATGCGTTACGTAAGATATAGCATTAGGTCGGTTTACACCCGTAAAATTAATTGAAACGTGGCAAACCACTTTCAAACAGTAATTTTCTACCTAGGTAAATTGTTTATATATGTATACAGTGTTTATGGATTCCATTTTCAAAAGAGGATAATATATATTTACGAATTTCCTGTTACCATCCATCAAAACTGTTGAGACACACATAATAGGTACAATATATACCTATATTTATATTGTATAAGTACAGTCTGATGTGTAAAAGAATATAATATTATTTTTATTTAATATATTTTCTAGTCTCAATATATTATCACTTATGATTTATAATTCGATTAATTGACTATAAAATTATCTATACTTACCTATATCAGCAAATTCCAATCAAAACGCATTGACAAATTAAAGAATTGTTTTGAAATAATTATAAATGAGCATCAGATATTTTTTATATGAGTTAGGTTAGGTTAGGTATCATTATTTATAGGAAATGTGAAAATAATAAGGAATTTGGTATTTTCATTATTTCAATGTGAATTCAATATTTAATTCAGTGTTATATTTTCACATAATTAACATTGCAGTTTTTACCAGATTATTACCACGATGACAGAATTATTCTACCTGATAAACCTAATTGCACGTACGAATTTCCATTAAAACGTGGTTTACATATTATAGTTAACTGAATTCTCTCTAATTTCCTCTCTGAAAACACTTACAAAAACCACGTTTGTGGCGATATTTGTTTGTATACTCTTAGATATCAAAATATTTACGCACCTACACTATAGGTTGTAACGTGTTATACATCTATATAACCTAGTAATAATACGAAACCGCGTTTAGCGTCGCGCGATTAGACAACTTTTTTTTTTGCGAACTTCCTAGAGTATAAATATACAAGCACATCAATCATACCACCAAAATTCGTGTCGATTACTATTATATCGTGAGTCTATAATATAAAATATTATACATCATATAACATATTATTGTAATGTGCAACAGGAAGTTACCAATTTGGAAATCCGACGCGGATATTAACTGAACGCTACGCAATGATCTCTGTGTTGATAGAAACACAATTAACGAAAAATATAATATTGTTGTTACCGCTTATCAAATTTAATTATTTTCATTTAAAACCATCCTAGCCCGTTTATAACTAGTTAACTGATGGTAACAATTTTTTTCCACAGACATCATGGGCTGTTTTGGTAGCAAAGACAAACTGTCCAAGGAAGATATGGATTTCTTGAAATCGCACACTAGATACGACGAAGCGACTATTAAAGAATGGTACAAAGGTTTCAAAGTAAGTACTTACCATATATGGTTGATTTTCTCGTTTTATATTTTTGGAATCGCGTTATTTATTAAAATTTCAAAATTGAATCATGTTCAATGAAATTAAAATGTATATTATTTTATTGTTATTCACACATTTGAAAATTTTATAATTTTTAAAGTTTATTTGACAATCAACATTATTCATGTTTTATTAATGTTCTTTCATCACTAATTGTCTACTTATGTACATATTTTTAAATTTTATAATTGCCTAATCACGTGGTATCATAATTATATTTTCACAAAGGTCATCCAATTATAAAGTACCTAATAAGAGATTAAATTATGTTAAGTTTTTCATTTTTTTTTCACCTCCCCATTTTTCATTTTGACTAAATAATCAATGTGATGACGTACCTTTCAGTCCTTTAAAATTATGTTCGTGCGCTCGTTCGAACTACTCTGTTATTCCACAGAGGCTTTTGTAGACTGATCGATATAATCATTTCACGGTAAAACGTTTCACCCTTTCCTACAAAGGACTCGGCAAATCGTATAAAAACTTATATTACCTTCTATTGTTGTTTACAATATAAATATGTCACGCAAATTTGGTAAACATAATAATATAAAATTGTTTTTGCGTTTGAAATTTCGTTGTTATACTGTTACGGATACTTCACTCGGATAATAATATGTGTAATAAAATCTAATCTAATCTTTTTTTGTATTACCTTTATTTCCATTTTTAATAATAATGATGATTCATAAATATACGAATTTCTATTAAAACTAGAAAATTAATTTGTTTATAAAAAAAAAAAAAAGATGAGCTGATACTCCTGCCGCACAGGATACAGGTGTGCGAACCATAGCGTTTAATTTTAATTATAATTTGAATGCAATGATAAACCATTGCATTCGAAAAAACGATTCTGAGCGAAGTTCAGTCAGATTATAATTTTCGTTTGAACTAAAAATATCAACTTAAAACAGCTATAAAAAAAAATTGAGAATAGGGATTTTTCTAATATTTTAGTATGATGTTAAGTAATATGTAAGTATACTTGAGTAAAATTTTCAGACCAAAATACCCAAAATTGACAATTTTATCAAACATTATATACGTAAAAACGTGAATTTTACGAAATATTTAAAGTCCTATATTTTGTAGAAAAATTAACATAACGGTTCCAAAATTTTACCACATATATATACGTATAATAGCTATGTGAACACCCAAAAAAATTTTCAGGTCGCTATCTTAAAAATTGCCTGAGTTATCGTGAAATATAGAAATTGAATTTGTCAAAATTTCATTTTTCGTGAAAAATGCCGCTTTTTCGTCATTTTTTCGAAGTTTTTTCTACCGCTTAGGGTCAATTTTGAGAAATTCAAAAAATGACCTAAATAAAGTACCAACTAGATCCACTTTGCTACCGGAAACATATCCTATTCGTGATAATCGGAGCATTATTTCGGGTAGTAAAAATGTCTTCAGAATAAAAAAAAAAAAAAAAAAAAAATCACACATCATTGTAAAACCAATACATTCTTCGCTTCGCTCAGAATCTAAAATGCACTGTTGTTACAGTTTTAAACATGCATTTAGCTTAAATAATTATACGTAAAAATTGAATGAATCACATTTTTTTGTTAATTCCTATTAATATAAATTTAAATGTATAATATTGTTATTTCAATTATTCTTAGAAATATCTAAACACGTTGATATTGATGACGTTTTTTTATCAATCGAAAATACTATTTTAAAATGTTTAATAATGAACATAAATTACTGCAATTTATATAGACGGCTTGAAACTATTATATTATTTTAAATACGTATTGATTTTTAATTATTGCAGGAAACACCTAACCGAATAATCTAAAAATACTACATTCCAACCACGCGATTCTATTCGCCAAATCTTATTTTTTTTATATATATACGTATATATATATTATAATATAATGATAAACTGCAAACCAAGCAAGTCATTATTTACCCTTTACCCGAACCGTCCATATTTTGGTTACTGTAATTGGTTTATGTTAACCATTAAGCATATTCGACCCTCAATATTGGTAGAATGAAATTAATAAAAAGATATAAATTTATATTATTTTTTTATTTTATACTGCTTATATTTTAATTAATGTAGTCTATTCGTATTTAAAAATTTGTATTAAATTTAATAATTATGTATGTTCAGTGCTCAATTGTTGGATTTCTTCAAATAACAATTTTTATTATATTATATTATTTACAAGGGTAAGTTAGAAAAATATATGTTCTGAACTCAAATGTAAGCTTAATTTTATTTAAAAACGAAAGTTATAAATTATAACTTTATTTGAATAATTATAATATAAAATATAATAAAACAGCCAGTGAACAAATAAAATATTAGTTTCCGAACTACAATATACTCGTATATAAATCCTGAACTGTATATTTGTAAAATCTTGACTAATTCAATGACTTTCGATCCTGTGTTTAGTCAATATATGATATATTTTTAAATATATGTATTTTATTTTTTAGTAATATTAAAAATTAAATATTTACAAATTATATTTTTTTTTCATCGTAACATATTGTCTAGGAAAATCTTCATTTATACTTATATAATAAATATATATAGGTTATATTACCCAATATATAGATTTTATTTGTAATTTTCATTTTTACGAGAATTTTTATTATTTTAGACATTAAATCTTAAAAGTTAAAATAATATATAAAATTGTATTTTCTTGTAATATAATACGTAACTTTTTCAGTTTTTAGTACGAGTACTTATAGGTTCTATATTTTACACACGTTCTAAAACATTATGTTCTGTTGACGAAAAATCAATATTATAACAAAATCGCATATATTAATAAATACATATTATTTCCAATTTTACGTTTCACAACGGATATAAAAGAAAATAATATATAATATTTGATTGGTTGTTTTAATTGTTTTATGCTTTAAATGTTCACACGGATATGTTTTTGAATACAATATAATATATAGGTTCTGTTAATTAACTATAATACTTCATTGTAAATAAGTTTATAACATAAAATTTATTAATGAGGATATGTTCTATTTAAATTTCATTCATATGTTTGTGGAATCGAAGTAGACAAACTTTAATATAAATAAAAAAAATTAAAAAATTAATTATTATATTTTATTATCAATCTGGTAATATTTTATTCATATTAACTTCTTGAAACATTTATTATATAAGATTAATGTAATTCTATAAACATTGCAAACATAACAAAGACACTGCAGCACTATTATAATTCGTTTTACAGGACTAATAAATCAGATTTAAATGCGTCAACGTACGCCACGTGTACGCGAATCTCGTATAAATTATAAATTCTCCATATGGATGTGCCTTAATGATTTAAATAGCGAACTGTGCTTTAAACTTTTATAGAGTTTATTGAATTATAATAACATGTGTATATTGTCGCCGCATTCATTAATATTCCATCTGTGGGCGATTGTATTATATTTTCGAACACAATTCTTATACACATTTTTTCTGGTCAAATTATATTGGATATACCTATCTAATTTAGTACACGAATATTTTAGTCAATATTAAAATATTTTACGAACACGTTTTTTTTTTTTTTTTTTATTTATATACACGCTATTGTACTTATGCAAATCAGCTATAGTTTGTGCTCTAACCGAGTTATATTTAAACGACTAACGAAATTACGTTTACGGGTTACGAATATTTTAAAATTAGATATTATAGTTATAAGTGGATGCAGCTCTGAAATTTTAAATATGGAAATCTAATAAACATAAATTTTACTTAATTTTTTTTTAAAAAAAGAAGACGAGCATTCAAAAGTTTATTATAAAACACTATAATATTTTATTTGAGTATATAACCGGCTTGTCTAAGAAAAAATAAATATTTTGTTAAACTATTGTTTAACGATTCGTTATTTGAGTTGATGTAAAAAAAAAAACTTGTTCGAGATCAGAAATTATTTAATGTTTAACGTTATTTTTCTTTTTTTTTTTTTTTTGTCTCTGCTTAGTATCTTACATAATAATTGGCAGAGTGTATATATTTTACATTAAACATAAACTTAAAACCTAATTTACGCTCGCCACTGTTTAAGATTTCTCGTGATTTTATTACCTATATATACGCATAATGTAAAATTCCTTTAAAATATATTTTACAAACTGCTAACAAAATCGCGGTTACAAAAACAATGATAAATAATTGTACGTTGATAATCACGAGTAAAAATTAAAAAATAACATAAACACTGCATATTTTTATATTTGACAATTTTTTTTTTTTATATTTCGAGGATGTGAAATAATATTTAATCCACAGAAGAATTGATCATAATTGATTAAAATTAAACCCCTAGTGAAGGGGTTAAAATCATAATCCCTAATAAATCCCTAATGTATAGTGTTCAATTATTTAAAATAATAATCATATTCTCGATCGTTCGTTTCTCAAATGCATTGTCAAATGAGATTTTAACGTAAATGTTTTAAATGACTTTTAACCGACGATTACGGCTATTCGCCTGATTACTTATACATTGTGAAATTCCAATTTATTGTTATATATGAAAAAAAAGAAGAAACTTTCTCGCAAAAAAACGGAATACAAACGAAAAAAATAATACATTTTATATAAATTATAGTGGGTAGTGGGTAGGTACATCTTTATGCAAAACGTGTATAATAGCAAACATTGTTTTATGAAATGTGCGATGTAAAAAAATACAATAATTTAATCGTCTAAATTCTAAAACTTACTAAAATTCAACGAACAAATTTAATCCTTTAAAGATTAAACGAAAAAGCTGTGTATAACGACGCTATTCTGTGTTGTGTATAATGTTTAAATTTAAATTTTTCCCGTTTGCAAGGAAGCTATTTTAAAGGTGCGTGTTGTTATATTTTCTATAATAAAACGTTAATGTATTTCGTGCGATATTAAAAAAATTATAAAATAGCTCTGTTGAAATAATTACATATAAAATTTAATGAAAAAGAAGATAAAAAACGTAATTTCATGCCCAGCAAATCGAAATTAGCATATATCATATATGGAAAACTATACAATAATTAGTATAATATTACAAATATCATAATAAATTAATACGATGAAATTCGATGGAAAACAATAACCATTGCCATAATTAACAATAATAATTATTAATTGAAAGGGGAAAACGATTTAAAAATGTATTCAAACTTAATTTGTTATAATATTATTTATATTATGTATGTGTATATATATATATATCAATTATTAAACGCGAGTCGCAATTATTATTGTTTACGCTTTATAAATATTTATTGTTAAAACATAATAAAAACTCGGTTTATGCGACTTGCAGCTCAATACGAAGTGATAAAATAGTTTATTATTATACTTTTACTGTAGCCGTAACAATAACATATAAAATATTTTGAATACTTTTAACCGATGCCATAATATTATATAGTATTAATATGCAGCTTATATAAAATGATGAATATATAAACGGTAATTATTTTTTTATTCGTCTTTCACGCGTTTTCTATTCTCGTCTTTATGATTTAAAAATATGCAATAGTAAAAAGATATATACTATAATATGGTATATTTAATATACTAATGATGTAGTAAAATGAATGCGATTAACAGTCCAGGGTTGACCAACATTTTTTTTTTTTTTTTTTGTAAATAATAATTATAATTTTCTTCGTGTAGGAATTCGCGCTACTCGATTATAACTATAAAATCATTATTTATTTTATACTTTTTATATTACTACATAATCGATCATCCTATCATTATATAATAGATATACAAAAAAAAAAGTGATTTTAACAATACGTCAAAGAATGATAACCCCGCAGTTATAATAATTAAATTTATACGAAAATTTAAAGGAGTTAATACAGAAGATCAGCTTTAAAATATTATTTACTGGGATCAACAATACTCTTGTCATACAGATACAGAGCGTACCATAATGATTATGTAATTATTATAAATTATATCTTAATGAAAAATATTTTTTATAAACCAACTCTTTTATTATTAGATAAGTACTCGTTTTTATATTTTTCTAAAAAATGTAATATGTATTTATAATTCCCATTTTTAATATTCAAATATATAAAACAATAAAATATAAAAAAGCAAGGAAAGGGATACAGATAGAGAAGGAAAGTGTTGCATTTTGATTAACATTTAAATACAATGATAAATCATTACATTCGTAAAAATGATTTTGAGCGAAGTTCATCAGATAGTATATATACCGATTATTATTTTTACGTTTCTTAGTCTCTACGTTCAATATAAATAATTTATCATAAAACCCCTAAATGAGTCACCTAAATACCCAAATCTGACAGTACTTTACTAAGAATCGTTTCTCGAATGTAATGATTTATTATTGCATTCAAATGTTAAAAATCAAAATTCAACACTACCCTCTTTGCACCAGTATCCCTTTCCTTGCATTTTTTATACTTTAAACAGCTATAAAAAAAAAAAATATCGTAAATGTAATAATTCACAATTAATTGGAACTGAGTGAAGTAAAATGTATTTGAGCATCAATCAAATTTTCGAAATTTTTAAAAATAATTTGTCAATTTGATTTAATATTATTGTAAAATATTAAAATATAATAAGAAGAATCCATATATAAAATAGGTACTACCTACCTACTTTAAATATTGATTTTACTGAAATTTTAACTTTAAACACTTATAAAAAAAAATTGAGACTAGAGATTATTCTAATATTTTGTAAATACGTTAAATGGATATTAGTTTGCTTCATTAAAATTTTCCAAATTTTTTGGTTTTTCTATTCATTTTTTATTTTAAAAGTATTGAGAAATAATAAGAAGAATACTTGTAATGGATTTTAAGATTTTTGTTTAAACTAAAAATATCAATATTAAACAGCTATAATAAAAAATTAAGACTTGGAATTTTTCTAATATTTGGATATCATGTAAAGTAATATGTGAGTATACTTTAGTAAAATTTTCTGACCTTAAAACCCAAAACTGCCAATTTTACCAAACATTATAATATACTTACATAAAAACGAAAATTTTATGAAATATTCAAAGACCTATTTTTTGTAGAAAAATTAACCTAACGGTTCCTTAATTTTATCACAAATATATAGTACTTATGTGAACACCCAATAAAATTTTCAAATTTCTAACTTCAAAATTGCCTGAATTATCGTGAAAAATGCCATTTTTTCATAATTTTTGGGTAGTTTTTTTATCGCATAGGGTCAATTTTGAGAAATTCGAAAAATAACCTAAATAAAGTACCAACAATTACATTCACTTTTCAACCGGAAATATATTCGTGAAAATCTGAGTATTATTTCGAGTAGGTAGTAAAAGTGTCTTCAGACATAAAAACAAAAACACACATCATTGTAAAACCAATACATTTTTCGCTCAAAATCTAAAATTTATATAATATAATAAATGGAAATTAAAAAAATTAATTATTTTTTAAAAACATTTTGATGGATAGTAAACCATAATAATACTTTTAAAAAATCAATCCATTTTCAATTTCATAGCTATAGCTGGTTTGTGTTATTGTTATTTTTATTTTTATTTTTATTTTTATGGACATAAAAGTTTAATGTTTATTATAAATTATTTAACATCAGCATATTTTATCAGTAATGGACAGTAATAATTTATTATTACTTATTACTTTTTCCTAAAATCGTCTCGATTTTAAAAATTAAATATTTAACTGTGTATAATTTTTTTCATATTCTTTTTATTCACTACATATATAAATTATACATTCCTTTTAACCTAATTATTATTTTACTTTATAAGAATAAATACATTTTTACATATCATTTTTAATGTATATGTACGAGTATATGTTCGTGTTTAATATAATATATAATGCAATGTTATATAAATGCATCGATTGGCCTGAAATATACAGGAAAACACATTGTGGATGAATGAGGTGGACCCATGGTATAGAAATCGTGAGGAAACGGAAAGGCATTAACCTTTTCTGGATTTTGTTTCGTAAGATTAATGATATTAACCCGAAGAATGATTAATCGAGCTGTCCCTAAAGGGGTAAAACCACGGTAGTGGTATAGTGTGATCTATTTATCTCGTTCGGTCTTCTCTAACCGATGGCTGTACAGTCATTTCAACAAAGCCGTCTGACGTATAAACTCATACTTATATATAATATTATCGAAGGTTAAATGCAAATTTAATTTCGTTTTATCTATGATATTATGTATCATATCAGTACCTATATATATAGGTATAATAAAATAATATCCCTGGGTTCCTCGAATTTTTACTTCCTTTAATCCCAGGTTACTTCTCCACGGTTTAACAATAAAAACGGTTTAACAAGTATATTATTTTTGATCGTTATATTAAATTGTATATATACGTATATAATATAATATTAATATATTATATGCTATTAAATACTAAACAGAGTCCCATGAGAAATTCTATCTCGTTAATATATTATGAGTTAATATTATCTCGTAAATAAATAAATATATTATATCAAGGAATAATAAATTAGGTATTCCAAATTCATAAAAATGTGGATATAATCAGTTACTTGATAGTATGTATATCAGCATTAAAAATGTCTAAAAAAGTTGTATATTATAGTTGAATAATGTTCAAATATTAAATATAGATAGCTATAATAAAAAAAATATTGCTCATTAAATTTATTACAATATAACGTATTAATAGTAGGTATATATTTTGAAATAAATAAATAATTTATAAACTATGATAAGCTAATTAAAAATAATAAATATTTTATTATTATTATTGTTTAATGGCGATTTATAAGCGTTTAAATGTAATTTTATTCTACTCGTATACGAGTACATTATTATATTACAATTTGATGTAGGTAATAAAATTGTTTATTGCTTATACACATATAGTATATTATATAGTATGGATATATACATCAAATATAAAATATTATTTCAATAATTTTTTTTTTTATTATTTATTTTTATTTATTGTTTCATTTTATTTGAATATTAACATAAATTTGGCTGTATGTATAGGAATCGTCATAATATTAAATAACACGTCACGTTCTTCTGACAATTTAACACGAACAAAAATAACTCGATAGAATATAATATAATATTTTGTCATTATAATATGACACACGTTCAATACCATTAGTCTCCTCGGATTATTTCCCATTGTTGTGCGTGTGTATAATGAATATGGTGCTGTCTCGAATTCACATTATATTCGCAACCTTTCTCGAATTAAGCGAAATTTAACAATGACCTTTCCGACCTTATTTATATGTACCGTGTATGTTAATTATAAGCCCCGGAGGAGTGATTAAAATCTGTAATATCATACTCGTGTATAATATACATCATATACATTATTATTTACTGCCGTCATTATGAAATTTACAATACTGAATCGAATCAGTTTACTCGCAGATGCTCGTGATTTCACGCCTACACGATAATAATAATTATATTCTAATAATCTGTAGATTTTCATATATTATAATATAATAATCCGATAATATGTACCAATACGGTGGTTACAGCGGTACGGTATATATGGTTACAGTATACGCAGCGCACGCGCATAGTACCTAATTATGCAATATTAATATTAATATATTTATTAATTACTATTTATATATTACGTGGTATTGGTATAACGGTGCAAAACGCGTGCGGCGAATATAATAATTATATTATAATGTTAACTATGCGAAATTTTTTATTCTCACACGATGTATTGTATGTTCATTTCAGCAAGACTGTCCGAACGGTCGTCTGACACCGGCGAAATTCGTGGACATGTACAAAATGTTCTTTCCGAGCGGCAACGCCGAAGAATTCTGCGACCACGTGTTTCGGACATTCGATATGGATAAAAACGGTTACATAGATTTCAAGGTGAGTCTTTCGCTGGAAAACATTGAATTCGAACTGACGTACCTACACGTGGATATCGCAAAAGGAAAAAATGAAATCGAGATTTTAAATATATTTTAACGTATATTGTTTGGCACCGACTTTTATAATAATTATTTTCTCATTTATTAAAATATACCTTGAACCGTATAAAAGTATGTAATATTTACGTTTTGTTTTTAAGTTAATTCCAAACGTCTCTAAACGTATTATATATTTTCGCGTTTATTTCGTTCTGGATATTATGAATTATATAATAATATATCACATAGATATAACTACACGATAATAAAAAAAAGAGAAAAAACTTTCCGAACGATTTTATTGAATTTTTCCGCGTGTGTTCGACGCCTACACCGTTATAATAAAGGTCATCAAATGAACTTCACCCGGGTCCCCCCCTATATACCGATCGTTCAATGAAATATCAACTTTTATTATTCATGAGGTCGCTTCCTGTCCAACCCTCACACGCGATCGAACAGACGCCATTATAACCCGTGAATTTCGATCGGTTACAGGAATTTCTATTAGCCATAGACGTTACGTCATCCGGCACGCCGGAGGAAAAGCTGAAATGGGCGTTCAGAATGTATGACGTGGATGGCAACGGAGTCATCGACATTCAAGAAATGACGAAAATCGTCCAGGTACGTTATCTGGCATAAATTACAGTTAATATTCTTATTATACGAGAATTAAAATATAATATGTAGTCGCGGGATGGTGCGCGTAACAGAGTTAAAACGCTAAAACACGCACGAAAATATAATAATATAAATATATACGTACCTATATAGCATATAGGTATTATATAATTAAAAATCTTCGTATAATTAACGACGATTTTAATAATAATATGTTCTATTTTAATTCATAACGAACGAATTAATCAAATTATTTTTGTTTTAAGCGTTACACTCGATTTACACTGTATTTTGTGTGTTACGCGCAGGCCATTTACGACATGTTGGGTGCGTGTTCGTCCAACCGTCCGGCCGACTCCGCAGAAGACCGAGCCAAAAACATATTCGCCAAAATGGACGAGAACAACGACGGTCAGCTGACCCAGGACGAATTTCTCAAAGGATGTTTGCAAGACGAAGAGCTGTCCAAAATGCTAGCACCATAACCACTACCCCGGTTGGCGTGAATGCCCTCCCCCCTTCTTCATCTCACATCCCAATATATAATAAAATATTTCGACGCGTTTTTTTTTTTTTTATTGACTTGATATTATTATTATTTTTTTATAAATATATATAATATCTTTTTCTCACTCACCCCTCCTCGTAGGTGGTCGCCTTTGTCGGTGCCAAATAATAAACAAGAAAACAAGATATAAAAAAAAAAAAAAAAAACAATTAAAAAATAAATAAAAATAAATCAAAGTCGACCAATTAAAAAATAAAAAAAAAACTAGGTATCTAATATTAAATTCGAAATGGATTTTCTTATGTATTATTTTATTATTCTCTTTGATAACACGAGTACTATAAAATACCTAACGCGGTATACGTTGCGGGTTACCAGGTGATATGTGACGTGTACTGTATATATGCGGTCACATCTCGTCACTAACCTCCATCGACCACCAATGAGTCGTCGGACGAGATTCTCGTTCCGGACTTTTGATAGCTCCGAACCGACAATATCTTTGTCTGCAGTTAGATAAATATTGTGATTGAAACAATAAGAACTCGACGTTTTTCTCTTATTCCGTAGGCCGTAGGCTGAGGCCCAGTTTAATGTGGTCGGTGCCGGTGAAAGTATTTCGAAAGACCCAGACTGGGTCTAGTTCTCGAAATGTATTAACCTAACCTAACCTTGGTCGATAACGCACGGAGATTGGAGACGCAGGCCTCCAAGACGATATCTTGAATTTTTATCGTTCGGCTTATTTCACCTGGTGATTATACTATTATAGTATTATATTAAAATAATAATAATAATAATAATTAAAATATTATCTTTATATTATGATCGTGTAAATATAGTTTTCCGCGCACATTCCCATTGTATTATTATTTATTGTATAATATCGGTAATATCAATTCATGTAATGTGCGATTATTAATATATTATCTTTTCTTACATTTTTCTTTCATTCGACTTTTTTTTACGAATAAACGGACGACGGTTCCAACTCTGCGGACCCTCTATAGTCGTACACTTTCCCAGTCCCTTTCATTTGCAGTTGTTCTAATAATTATTAATTGTTTATCGGTTTTGATCAACGCATAAGACGTGTATAATTCACGCAAACCTCGACAATTATTATAAATTATTATTATTATTATTATTATTATTATTATTATTATTATTATTATTACTATTGAAACAAAACTTTCCGTTTATTTCATGAAAAACGCAAATAGTATTCGCGAGTTTCACTTCTATTAATTTTATTATCATCGCGTTAGATTTTTCGTCGGAAAACGCGGACGTATTTGTTCGTGTCACAGCCGATCGGAGGCGTCCCCCGAGTGTCGTGATATCGTTACCGCTGAAATGATAAACCTTTCGTTTGGAAAATCAAAATAAATATTTAATTTTCAAGAGTAGGTATATAATATAATACGTAGCACAAAATATTATTATACATAATAACATATAGGTACCTCAACGTAATATTAATAATAATAATAATCTACGCCGGAATCGTATCGACTATATATTAAGTATTGTTTTATTATTATTAATTATTTTATTATATAATATTATACATTTGGCTAGTTCGTTAAGCCGCTTGTAATTTTAAGAAACATTCTCTTGGACCAATATATTTTATATATTATAACAATCTTATAAAAATAATCACATAATTAATATTTTAATATTATAACTTGATTTCTTGTCTATATATTTTTATTTTATTTTTTTTTTTCGTCGATGGTGCACATAATATTATATTATATTATAGTAGGTATAATAATAAATAATTATTATTGTTGGATTCCATTAGCAATAAATCGCAACCAGAGTGTCTGTTACCAAAATAATTATTATGAGTTATATTATAATAATGCGTTTACATTTTTATATAATATAATAATATTACAATTTATTATACGCGTATTATCATTTCAATCGGACTATATTTTATCGTTACTTATTATTATTATTGATAATACCTACCTATTATTCTTATTATTATTATACCTACGACTTTGTTTTACTTGCAAATATTATTATATTATACTTTTGTATGTGTTTGTGTGTGCGTATACGTATGAAAGTACTAATAATAATATGGCGTATTTATACGGACAAAAATAACAAACCACATCCACGTTGTATTCGATTTTAATGTGTCTGATATAATGTCTATTTTGAAAAAATGTAAAAAAAAAAAAAAAAACGCGATCGTATATTACACGTATCTGTAAAGTGTGACGCGATTTCTTTTCGTTTTTATATTATATTTTTTATTTTTTTCTTACTTTGTATAATAATTATTATATTTCCAACTATATGATATTATTATTATAAATTATTGTAATATTATATCGGTCGACAGATGACGACACACGTGACTTGGTTTCACACGATTTACGCGAAATCTGATATATATATATATAGGTACCTACCTAATTCGAGTGTTATATTATTATTATATATTATACACTCGCTTGATAATATTATATTATTTTCTCCTCCCGTCACGACATATCTTTTAAACGTTATCCGGTCTCTGGATAACGACCAATCAAACGTAGTCTCTGCGAAATAAAAAAAAAAAAATTGAAAAAAAAATTTTTTACATAGACAATTCGCGTACAATATATAATAATAATATGTAATATTTTTGTAGCTGTTTCTTATATTATATTTTATTCGATTATATAAATGTCGTTTTAATATTATACGTTTACGTCACGACAATGTATTCTCTTATACTCGTTCACTGCAGTGTATGCGATTATTAAAATAATATATTTAATACATTCTAGCAAAGTAATTCATAATATACAAATTTGAAAATGAAAAAAAAAATAATACTTAGGGTTAATTATTAATCGAGAATTTCTCTATACACCAATTTGTATAATCCATTATTATTATTATAATTAAGTTTTATTATTATTATAATTAAGTTTTATTATTATTATATTTAAGTATTATTATTACAATTATAGATGTCAAATTATATCCACATAGTGTGCATAATCTGTGTCGGAGTGCTGTCCTTAATATAATAATAATATTTTTTCAAAGTATTCAAATAATATTTTATTTCTTTACTTCTAGATTTATTAAGCCAATATGATATGATATAATGTGTATAATAATATCTTATGTATATATAAATATACATATTATACGAACATGAACGGAACTCAATACAATATTATTATATAGTCTTATGTTTATAATAGTAATTATAAAAAAGAAAATAATGTAGCTAGGTACTATACAAAAAACAGACCAATTCATTTTAATAATTAAGTTAATCTTAATTTTGTTTTTTATACAATTCATACATTTTCTGCACATATTGTAAAAAAAAATTCAATGTGGCAACTATTTAAATTTTTATTTGTTATATATTATGCATAGGCTAAGTTTAATTAATATAAAAATAGTTTAGTCTTATTAGTTCTTAAGATTAGGAAATGTTACGTTTCTTTTCTGCTCTGAGCGCTGTGTATGGTTAACAGATGAATCAAAAACTAAAATTATTTCATTCTGATGTCTCAAAAAAATTGTGTTTTTCTTACCTTACTACACCTCTAAGAAAACCATCCAATACATTAAGTGTGTGTACTTAACCACTATAATTAGATTCTATAACGACAATGTTGCTCAGTCCAAACAATATTCTAATTAGTTTTACATGTTATTTTTGTATTTATCTAATAAATTGGATTATGTAACTCAACAGATGAGAATGATAGCTTAACAATACTAGACTGCACATCTTACAGTTAGATTAAATAATGGGAAAACAAAACAGTAAACTAAAACCTGAGGTTTTGGAAGATCTAAGACAAAACACAGAATTTTCAGGCGAGTTCTAACTGTGTTTCAATTAGTATTATCAATACACTTATCTATCTCAAAAGTAACTATTGAATTATGCATTTTTACAGATGCTGAGATCCAAGAATGGTATAAGGGTTTTTTAAAAGACTGTCCGGGTGGTCATTTAAGTGTTGAAGAGTTCAAGAAAATATACGGCAATTTTTTTCCTTATGGTGATGCATCCAAAGTAAATTATAAAATAAGTTATGAAATGTACTCGTATATACCACCATTATAATCATCTAAAATAGTTTGCAGAACATGTGTTTCGAACATTTGATGCCAACAGTGATGGTACAATAGACTTTAGGGAATTTCTGTGTGCTTTGTCAGTAACATCGCGTGGAAAACTAGAACAGAAACTGAAATGGGCATTCAGTATGTACGATCTCGATGGCAATGGATTCATCTCACGACAAGAAATGTTGGAAATTGTTACGGTAATAATTTATTAATTTCTATAACAATATTAAATCATGATATTTTAATTTTATTAAATTAAATATTTAAAATACATTTTATTGTTTGATCTATGCAGGCTATTTATAAGATGGTAGGAACTGTAATGAAGATGCCTGAAGATGAATCTACACCAGAAAAGAGGACAGATAAGATATTTAGGCAGATGGATAAGAACAATGATGGTCGTCTATCATTGGAGGAGTTCATTGAAGGTGCCAAAAGTGATCCATCTATAGTTCGACTATTGCAATGTAATCATGCCGTCCAGTAGGGTTTCACCATGAGGAGTAACATTAAATTGCCTTCCTTTTAACTACAGTTACATTATGTTTGGACTGTTTTTATTATTATTTTTTTTTTTAACTTTTGTTAATTTTAAATACCTAATAGATTATGTCTATTAGAAACATTTCAATCCAACGTCAATACGTGTGGTCTAATTTCTAATGCTTATGAAGTTTTACCAAGTATAATATACGTAATATTTATTTTTTCTTGACTTAAAATTAATTTTTTAATTCGCAAATTCTCCCATCTACATAACAGTGCATCACAGCATAATATGTGACATGGAACAGGTGATGATGATTAATGCTTATACAAATTTACTGTGTTTACTGTGATATATTATTATATTAATTTAAACTATGATCCTCTTTATCAATATAATGTATTATTTTTATTATTATTACATTCAATGGTCAAGAATGTTTTATTATCCTATTACATTTTTTCTAATAATAATATTCAATTATCATAATTTTATTACTCGTATATTGTTAAATTCGAAGATGTGCGATAATTTTAAGAGCAAACCTCAAATATACAAATAAATTATATGGAATCCTAAAAATTTATATTTATATTTTTAATAATAATTTCAACTTTTGTTACTTGAATTTCTATCTATATGTTATTTATTCTTACCTAATAATAATATTTTATTATATCAATATATTTATTGGTAAAAAATGTATATTTATCAAAACATGCACATCTCTTATTTATTTATAAGAATTTTGCAAACATTGATATTTCAATGAAATGGCTTTATATAATTATTTTATTTTCCGTCAATAATTAAAATTGTATAACGGCATATTTTTTACATCTTTAATATCCATCTAGTCTTTATTTACTTCAAAAAATATTTTAATTACTTATCTCAGTTCTTATAATATAATAATAATAATAAAATATTTATAAAAACAACCTTTCTTGCCTTTTTATATAAGTAATCATTTATCTTCCTTTTATAAGAAGGAAAGTATGATTTAATTATTTGTTATTTAAAATTAAATTTTAATATTATTGAAAATATAATATAAAATGAGGATTGTGTCATTATTTAAGATGTTATAATTTCATAGGTATATTTTTTTAACATAGTTTTTGCCAAAAATCTTAAAGAATGTGCCATCTTATAATAAACATGCTCAAATTTATTACACATCCTCGGTGCTACTATTCGTGTTATTATTATTTGTAGGAAATCTTTATAACATTTGATGACTCTTCAATAGTTCCAAGATATTAATTATTTTAAACTGTTCATAAATAATAAAATGTTAATAAAGATAATAAATTACTTAATTATCTATGAATATATTACAACCAAACCATGCACACAATATAATAATTATACCTATTATTTAAATTAATAATAATTGTCTTTTTTTATTACTAAATATTAATTGTATATTTTTTTGGAAAAAAGAATTGGCTTATGGTTTATTGTTTATATTATATACATATATTAATTTATATTATACTAATCGTAAAGTGGTAGTTTTTAACTGTTATGACGTATTATTTAATTGTGTGTTTAATTTGCATGGATATATTATATGAAATAATTATCTTTCTGCTCATTATATAAGTAAAATAAATATTATGTATAAAAAACTTAACGCTTGAAAAATAATATAAAAAATTTAAAGTCATAATATATAAATAAACACAAAATATAATTCAAAAGAATATTTTCGCTTTAAAATAACTCAATATTATTTATTCATATTACATTTGCTCAAGTATAAAAAACGTGTCAAAATTTCTTCATAAATCCTTATCCACAAAAAATTAAAAAATTAATTTTAAAACTATATACATATTCATTTTTATTTTTATTTAAATTAAGGTTTTAAAAGTTCTTTGAAAATTATTTGTAAAACATTGTGCTAATCAAATATAACTTAGGCACATATGGGAATTGATTTTAGTTATTAATGTGACCGCTTTTTATACAAAATACAGAATATTTTTTCTTTTCACTATTGTCCTATTATATTGTATAATATTATTATATTAGCAACTGTGAAAAAAAAACAAAAGAATTATAAAGTTGTTTAAATTTTTTTCCGTTCTAATATATTATTATCTGTGTATATATATATTTAATTAAATATAAATAAACTTTATGTGTGTAAAATTTATTTTTATTTTTCTTTGGTCCCAAACTTCCAAATATATCATAAACTTTAAAATATTAATAACTATTGTCTATGCTTCTAAGTATTTACTGTATGAAAATATATAATTTTTATGTTATTAATTTATTACTTATATTTCACTTACAAGATTTATGTTCATAAACTACATATTTTTAACGAGACCAAAAATTTACGTACAATTATGTAATTATGTAATTATAATTTATAAACTTCAAATGAAATATAATTGCTTCTGTGTGCAAATAATATTATTAATTGAAAGTAAAATTTTACAAATAATCTAAATTTTGAGTGAATTTAAAATGTGTGCTTTTGTAGTTTGTATGACGACAAGTTTTTGGCAGAAATATTGATCGCCATTAATTACTACAAATCTGTAAAAATAATCCCAATTTTTTTTTTTAATAACTGTTTCAAAACTAATAATTTATAATACCAATATTTATAACTAGAAATTTGTATTATATTCTTGGAAGTTTTATTGCATACATACTATAATTTAGAATAAACTTAGGTAAATGAAAATTTGATGTTTATGTTATAAACTTATAAGACATATTATACCATACGAGTGTAAAATATTTTGAAAATCAATAAGTAAATTATTTTTATACACAACTCAACCAGAATACAGAGAAAACTAAACTACTAAAAAATGAAAAAATGAATGGAGACTATTTAATTTTTTAATTGATTTTACTTATTTCTTGATAAGCATAACTAAAGAAATATGATATATCGACTTGAACATTTTATTGAGTATTTACATAATTATTTTACATAAATGATAAAATTTTGAATACAATTTTTAAGGCTAAACATGTTAAAATATATAAATTATATTCTGTTTAATATTATTATTATGTTGTATAGGTGAACGCATGCAAAAAATAATAAAATAATACAATTTTAATATTGGCTAAATTTAATTTAAAAAGAAAAAAAATCCATACAAAGTAATTATATTTGTCGTTTACGGCCATTAGCGCTAAATATTATTTTTAATTAAAATTAAGTTAAAATAAAAAAAATAAATAAGTAATAAGTAGAGGTCTATTTTTCAAACACAAAATATGGAAAACTAATATTATCAAAAATTGTTTGACACAAATTTTGTAATATTCAAATTAATGAAACGAATAACGCCTGCAGGCTGCAGATGTTTATTGACTGTTACGATTATTATTTATTGGTAACATGTGGGTACCTGCTAATTTTAATTTTAACATTAGACAAATCTGATAATTTTGTGTAGATATTGTGTTTTATATGAATGATAATATGACAAATTGACAAGGTAATTAAAAATATAAAAAGCAATAATTTTTTGTTTTAATAAACAGAGATTGATTTTATTTTATTATCAATCTGTCCAATTAAATTTATGTTTCGTTTATTTTTTTATAAACAAGAAATAAATAAGAACTTGACATTATATTTTTGCTACATCATAATTTTAAATATTATTATAATAACTAGGTATTTTAAATCAATATTTTCACGAATGACTATAAAAATATTAAAGCTTTTTTTTATTTCATTCGATTAATAAATGTGCTTATCGCTCAATTTTTTTTTTTTTTTTTTTTTTTGCGAACACCGTTATATTGTCGATTTTAAACACTGTAATAACAATACGGTCGTAGGATACTTTGTACTGTAATTTCGAAAAAGTGCAAACCGCGAACAGTTTGTATTATCTCAAGTATTAACAAAATTAGTTAACTCGCCAACTCGGTCATTATGATATCATCTATTATTCGATTTTATATTATTAAAAATAATATCGATATGCATAATATTATGTCCTATTTATATTTCGTATCAATTAAATGCCAAATTGCCAATAAATTATAAAAAAAATGAAGTAAAATTAAAAATATTTGTATAAATGGTAGAATACTTTATTGTTTTTTATATAAATATTATGATTTATGACGTTTTTTACAACAAATATGTTGTTATAAAAATTCAATACATTTTTAATTTCATAGGCGTGTCTAGACTTCCATGGCTGGGGAGGCCGGTTAAAAATTAAATTCAATTCAATGAAATAATCTTAGACACGGCCGTGATTTTAGATAATAAAATGATTTTATTTGTAATATCAATATTCAACGTGCATTATTTCCCTCTTTCTCTTTTTTGACAACATTGTTCAATTCGCGGTTTTTTTAAAATTCAAGATTTTGGTATCATTATTTATTAATATTTATTATTATTAATTGATAATTATTACTATTAAATAAAAATTACACTCTAAACAACTTTATAGGTAGGTAATAGAAATCCTACAATTTTTTTTTGAAAAATTGACTAAAAGATGCGGCCATGGTTAAATATGGTTGCTACTTAAAATAACCTTTATTATAACTACTTTACTTATTCCCTCTAAATGAATTAATGAACGTCCACGAATAAGTTAACATAGACTTATATCAATTGAGCGATTAATAATTTGTTTGTTTTTTAATCTTTTTTGTTATATTTCAAGCTTCAACCACGGTAGATTATTAACCAAGAGGCCGAGAATTAAGTCACTGGGGAGGCCGGTGCCCACCCTGCCTCCCCCGTAGACACGCCTATGTTTAATTTGTATATTTTTTATATAGGTACAATTTTATTATTGTTGCTTTTTGTGGAATTATCGTTGTTTTTCAGTTATGCTTATGACGTTTCGAAACCATAAACAAAACGTGGATAATTCCGCAAAAGGCAACAATATTATTCCAATCCATGAAAGCTTAAATCAATTGATACAATTTTATTATTTATATTAAATAATATTTATTGTAATTATTTTATTATAAATAAATATTATTAAAATAAAATAGAAGTAAGAGATATGGTATCAGATACAACAAATAAAATAGAAGAGCTGATACTTGTATGGAGGGAAACTGGTCAAAAGAGGATAAAGTGTTGAATTTAAATTAAAATTTGAATGCAATGATAATTCATTAAATTCCGAAACTCGATTTTGAGCGTAGTTCATCAAATAATAATTATGTAGGTACCTATTGATTAAAATTTTTAACGATTATTGGTAAAATATTAAAATCGACTTAGTTAAAATTTCAATTTCCGTGCAAAATATTGTATTTTCGTCATTTTTTGGTAGTTTTTAAGTTTTTCTTAAAAAGTACCTACCTACTACTTCCACTTTCCTACCGGAAACATAATATGATGCTATTCACGAAAATCGAAGTACTATTTCTTGACAAAAAAGTGTATACAGACAAAAAAAAAAAAAAAAAAAAAAAAAACAAATCATTATCTAAAGCACAATACTTATTGAAAAAAAAAATATTTTGTCTGACTAATTATATTTGAAAATGTACGTTATATTAATAAATATAAAACATTTTTTTATAATTTAGTATTTATAGATGTGACCCAATTCAAAATTCTGGCTACGCCACTAATAATTTGAATTATAATATATTGACCGTATAAAAAGTGTCCACGACCGGAAATTACAGTTTTATTTTAACCGTACCTAAAGTACCGTAAAGTATCTGTTTACCTAACCAAGGTACTTTTTATGTCTAAATCATCATTCAATATTCCATCACTGACCACTATATTGAATGTCAAACACTATCTGTATCCGATGATCAAACGGATGAAGAATAGAAACGTTATATCCAGTATACACCACCACTTTTCGATCAGATTTATAAATATGTATTTAAATTTTTTAAATATAACATATTGAACAATTATTTACTATTAAAGGAAACGAAAACGACAATTTTCTCTCCCACCTATATAAATACACATACACGAAATAATGGTATTCGAATTATATAATCAGGCATCTGTATAAACCGTTCAGAAATTCGTCATCGAGTACCTAAATGCTATATACCTATAGGTACCTCTTTAAATCTAGTTTTTTTTTTATCGTCCCAAAATTCGAAAATTAATCATTTATACATTTTTCTATTTAATAATAATTTGTTTATTTCACGTTGGGAAGGAGTCTATTATGGAGCACTCCTTAAGGAGTATTATGATGAAAATTCCAAAAAATAAAAAAGTCAACTATTATTAATCTATGAGAAGTTGATGACGAATTTAAATCAATATACAAATCCCTTATCTCATGACTAGATCATTCGCAACGCAAGAAGTAGAAAACGTCCAAATTCCTATATTAGCATATGGCATGAGTAACACAGGCGCGGATTCAGGGGGGGAGCTATGAGTGCTCAAGCACCCCCTGTCGTTTGACCACCAATAAAATTTATTTATTTATTAAAATAATTTTTTTTTTCATAATTATTATTGTAATGTTAATTAAAAGTAATATACTAATATTTATTAAAAATGCTAATGTTGAAAAACTTTTTATACGTAAATTTCAAAAAAATCGGACCATTATATCGGGTCGAAGAGGTGTTTTGATAAATAAAAAAAAAAAGATACTTCATTGCAAAACCAATAAAATGAAATAAATAAAAAATAATTAATGATAAACCATTGCATTTGAAAAAATGATTCTGAGCGAAGTTCAGTCACATAATGTAGGTATTGATTAAAATTTTGACATTTTTTATTAAATATTTAAAACACAAAATTTTGTCACACATATAGGGACCATATTATAAGTGCACATACCTATAGTACATAAATGAACACCCTATAAAAATTTCAATTCTCGAAGTTCAAAATCCCTTGTCATCTAAATGCCAATATCAAAAAAAAATTTGTCAATTTGATTTAACATTATTGTAAAATATTGAAATATAATAGGGACGAAGAATCCATATAAAGACTTTAAATATTAATTTTAATAAAATTTCAAACTAAAAAAAAAATTGAGTCTCCTAATTTTCAAAAATTTTCCAAATTTTTTGGTTTTTCTATTATAATTTTTATTGCTTCGCTCAGAATCTAAAATAATAATAATTTAATTAAAATAAATAATTCTCACTATCTGATTGTGTTATACAAAATATATTTTCGTAATATAGGAAATAACAGTCAATTATACATTATAATGAAAAATATAAATCTAATATTTCATTAGAAATAAATAGATGTGATACAAAATATTGACATATTGTATATAATATAAAGTGTATGATATAAAATCATAAATATATAATGTTAAAGATTAAAGTTCATTATATAAGATGTGAATTATATATAATATATAATATATAATATATAATAAAGGATATCCGAGATCTATATATTTCTAAATAGATCTGGGATATCATTTATTTTACACAAAAAGAATGAAAAATTGCAATTGTTGAAAACAATTAAAAAATTAAAAATATACCTACTTGAATTAAACAATAACGTAATAAATAATAGAAATTGATGAAAATAAATTAAAGGGGATTGAATCATAATGTTATACAATAATCATAGAGTTGTCGTTATTTTTATTTTTTTTGTAATGATTCAAATCATCTCTTCTTTCATAGACATCTGAATTAATATCGTCGTCGTTCTCTGACTTTCTCTTCTTAGACTTTTGTGGTACTGTCGGTTACAACAAATTATATAATATTATTATTTTGTTATAGGTGCGATATATTATAATAATTAAAAAGAATTTAATTTAATTTTTACGAATAATAATTATTAATTAATATAATAATTAATATATGCTCTGTATTAGTCGTTAAATTTGTCTTAAATCGTAATAATAAATTAAGTACCTAGTAAATATTCTTTGACACTTAGGATAAACTCCAAAAATTAAATAATATAATATTAATATATATAAATATACAGGTACCTATATATTTACCTGTAATGGTGTTTATATCATTTTCTTCTGTTACAATTATAATTTGTTTGATTTTTTTCTTTAATGCTTCATGTAATGTTATATTTTTATACGTAGGCTGAAAGGTAAATAGATATTTTTTTTTAAAAAATTTGTATGGATTTATAAAAAAACAAATCCGTAATTTATTAAAAAAGAAACTTTACATAAAGAATAGATAATTAATTTTAATTTATTAATTGTACGAAAATGTTGACATAATAAACTGTGTATTTTCTATTATTATAACTATCGTATAATTAATATTTCTTAAGACTTTAAGAGTAAATAAATTTGTTATACTATTTATATAAACTAGAAGATAAAATTTAATATCTATTATTATACTTTAATAACTCACCCTTATTTTTCTTTGGCATGTACTTTTCTCTGGTTCTGATACCTTACGTTTTTTACACGGATTAGTCGGACTAATCGGAGTAGTCGGAGGAGTAGGAGTAGTCGGAGGAGAAGGAGTAGGCGGAGTATCATACAAACTTAATTTTTCAAACATGGCACATAACTATGACAAAAATATAATCATTTTAAAATCATAGTATAAATTAGTGTTTTAATATACGATTTATATGTAACTTTAATTTTTTTTTTTTTTATACACATGAAAGTACAAAAATTTTATTTAATTTGGTAGTTATATAAAATAATGAGTTTTAATTTGTTATACATACCACAGTAATGCTCGTATTTGTTACCCTGGGTTTGTATTGCTCTATATACAATAGAAAAGGTTAGGTTGAGACAAATTAAAACTAAAAATATTTATAAATTATTTAAATTAAATTAAATTAATAATAATAATAATAATATTTGATTATTATTCATTTTTAATTATTTAAATTTACGTCCTTAAATATTTTTTCCATTTACAATTTTACCTATAAAATTACATAAGGATAAAAATTTTATCGATTTATAATTATATACGAATTAATTAATATATACTTATACGATATCTATTTATAAACCAATACCTACTAATTAAACCCATAAACAATAATTTATTTATACTTAGAAATATTTTGTATAATTTATATTTTATTAATATTACTTGTATAATAATTGTAATACATTGTCTTTTCTTTGTTCATTTTGAAATTTTATTTTAATTTTTAATATTATTATTGTTATTACATTAATATAATTAAATCATAAATAGACAAAAATTATTAAATCGAATGTTACTAAACGATTGAAGTCAAAAGTCAATAAACATTGATTTTGTTTGTTTTATTTTTGTGGTAACCAAGTTATATTAGCCAGTTATATTAGTATTATAAATTGTTTACATTGAATTTTTTTATTAACTTTTAAACATATTAATATAATTTTCATCATATGCATGATTGATGATATAAAAAATATGTTTAGAAGAAACAAAATAAACGCCGCAAAATATCAATAATTTTGATAAATAATTTAAATATTATTAAAACAATAATTTCTGATTTAGAAGAGACATGATTATACAAGACCGAGATAAATAATAAACTCTCAATTGAATAAAATTTAAATAGAAAAAAGAGCTGATACTCCTGCAGCATAGAATACATGTGTGCGAATCATAGCGTTTAATTTTAATTTTAATTTGAATGCAATGATAAACCATTGCATTCGAAAAAACGATTCTGAGTGAAGTTCAGTCAGATTATAATTTTCGTTTGAACTAAAAATATCAACTTAAAACAGCTATAAAGAAAAAAAATTGAGACTAGAGAATATTCTAATATTTTGATATTATGTTAAGTGTTATCGTGAAATATTGAAATCAAATTCGTCGAAATTTTATTTTTCGTGAAAAATGCCGTTTTTCCGTCATTTTTTCGTCGTATTTTCTACCGCATAGGGTCAATTTTGAGAAATTCGAAAAATGACCTAAATAATGTACCAACTACATCCACTTTCCAACTGGAAACATTTCCTATTCGTGAAAATTGGACCATTATATCGGGTCGTAAAAGTGTCTACAGAATAAAAAAAAAAAAAATAATAATAATAATCACACATCATTGTAAAACCAATACGTTATTCGCTTCGTTCAGAATCTAAAAATGAGAAAGTATATCTCTACTCATAATTTTTTTTATCTTAGCACCCCCTGTCAAAATTTTCTTGATCCGCGCCTGGAGTAACATAACATATATGAGTCATATAAAGAAAGAAAATCGCTATATACTCGTATATATATCGCTATATATAATAAGATACCTAATAGAGTTTATAGATAAAACAAAATCTTATTAAGTTTGAATTTAGACACGCGTGTAAAAAAAATCATTTGGATTTCGGCGATATTATTTCCAACAAAAGTTACTAATATTTGATATCCGCTTAACTTTAATGATAATTTTTTATAGTTCGAGATAGGTACTGTTTTTATAATATACCTATTAGACATTGGGTTATTAAATGTATGGCCTATCGGCAATCAGGGGCGGATCCAGAAATTTTTCAAGGAGGGGGCGCATATAAAATAAATTCATATTTATTAATATAAGTTTTATTTTGCATTTGCATATTAATGCATATTTAGAGGCTTTTAACTATTTGGCATATTTATGCATTTTTCTATTTTATTGTGCAATTTTAGAGTATTTATACCAAAATTTATATTTTTTCACAATATAAAATATAAGTGAGTTTTTGCAACGTATAATTATTAAAAATAAAACGTATAGAGCATCACATACGCATACGAATGTATGTATGTATTCGTAGCTTGAATTAAGCAATTAGTGTAAAACATATTATAAGAAATAGACTTATTTTGATACTTTAACTTATTTTGATAATATTATATAAATAGGTATACAGGTATATTATATGATTATTCGATTATAAAAAAATATTTGTTTATCGTAGATATATTTTCGTTTTACTATGAATTATAATCGTTAGAAATTGTATTAAATTGTAAGATTGCAATATTGTAGCATGGTTTCACCAATTTTTATTTATATTATAATTACATATCTTATTTTTTTAATTTCATTTGGGGTGGGCGCGCCACCTCCGCACTCCTTGTTTCCGCGCATGTGGCCAATATAATATCAAAAGAAGTAAGGAACAGCCAGTCAGCCACCGAATATTGGTGGCATAATATATATCGTTGGTCCCTTCTGTCCCAGCTCCTAGGAAAACCAAATAGAAAACTAGGTTTGTGTATAGTATACAGACGGGTACTAACGATAAATAAAATAAGTACGAATTAATGATCTTTATTGAGTATTGTGTTATGAAATTACTATTAATTATTTGAGAATTAAGTAAATTTTTTTTTTTTTTTTTTTATAGAACAATCGTTTGTCTTTGGTTTTAAACAAACGATCGGTAATTGAAACAAAATGTCAGAAATCACCGTAAGGTTTAAAAATACAATTATATGTATATATTTTATTTTTTTAGATACATGTTATAATTACATGAGATTTTAATTAAATTATGTAAGTTATTATATTACAATATTAATTTGAAAATTTACATTGTATAAGTATAATTGTGGAATTCATAAAATTAATTTTAAGCAAATTATTTAATGATTTTTAAAAGAAAAAGAAAATATTCGGTAGGTAATCAAAAAATTGATAAAACGAATAGAATGTAATATGTTTCTTACGTTTATATCACGATGTAGAGAAGATCTTCTCTACAACGTGGTTTATATTATATTACATGTGAATATTTTTAACATTTACTGGTGAATGTCAATATACTTAAAAATTTAAAATATGATTATCTAATATTGATAATTTATTGTAGTACTTATATAAAACGAATAAAAAATATTTACAATAATATCAATATAAAATATAATATAATTAACAAATTAATATATATAATTTAAATTTTATTATGTGCCAAATTATTTATCATAGGCGTGCGCACGGGGCAGCAGATACTTACAGCAAATGCTGCCCCTGAATATATTTTTTTAGACTGCTAATTATTCAATTTCATCATTTATAAATTAAATTTCCATACCTTAATTACATAAGATTTGTAAAAAATTCGTTTTAATCAATAAAATATTTTTTAAACAGCACACGATTAAATATAATTGTGATATTTAAAATTAACTATAAAATAAATGAAATTATGGGCTGGATTTCTTCGAAAAATGGGCCGAATAAATTTTCTGCTACCTCTGAATTTGAAATCTGCACACGCCTATGTTATTTATATTATGAAGTATGATTTATTTAATAATAATAAAATTTATAAATATAAGAAATTAATATTTTATTTTACAATAATATGAGTTTTCATTTAAGGCTAAACGCTAAAGACATTTTTCTACCGGAAATAATGCTCTGATTTTCACGAATAACATATGTTTCCGTTTAGAAAGTGGATGTAGATGTAGTTGATACTTTATTTGAGCCATTTTTCGAATTTCTTAAAATTGGTCATATGCGATAGAATAAACCACCAAAAAATGATAAAGAAACGGTATTTCTCACAAAAACTGAAATTTCGATGAATTCAATTTCAATATTTCACAAAACTCAGGAAATTTTAAACTTAAAGACTTGAAATCTTTTTTGGGTGTTCACATAGATACTGCAGTATACATATATGTGGTAAAATTCTCGTTTTTATGTATATAATGTTTGATTAAATTGGCAATTTTGTGTTTTAAGGTTTGAAAATTTTATTGAAGTATATTCACATATTACTTATCATAGTCTCAAAATATTAAAAAAATCCTAAATCTCAACTTTTTTTTATAGCTGTTTAAAATTGATATTTTTAGTGTTATCGAAAATCTAAGAATACTAAGTAAGTATTCTTCTTATTATTTCTCAATACTTTTAGAATAATGATTAATAGAAAAAACAAAAATTTTAATAATTTTTGAATATTTTATTGATGCATAATTACATATATAATGGACAATGGTTCATAGTTCTAAAAGATTAGAATCAATTTTTTTTTTTTTTTTTTTTTAATTTGAAATTTGAGTAAAATCAATATTCAAAATATTTATATGGATTCTTTTTATTATATTTCAATGTTTTACAATAATTTTAAATGAAATTGATAAAAAAATTTAAAAATTTTATTGAATATCAAATATATTATTAATACATTATTTAACTCAGTAACAATTAATTGTGAAAATTATATTTACGTATTTATTTTTGTAGGTAGCTGTTTAAAATATAAAAAGCAAGGGGAGGGATACTGAGGGGAAGGGATACAGGTTTAAAGAGGATAGTGTTAAATTTTGATTCAACATTCTATTAACACCTGTATTCCTATAATTTATATAATACGATAAAAATAACAATCAAATAGGGAAGAAATACTGGTGTGGAAGGTGTAGAGAAGATAGTGTTGAATTTTGATTAAAATTTGAATGCAGTGATAAATCATTACATTCGAAAAACGGTTTCAAATGAAGTAGGTACTGTCAAATTTGATTTTTTAGATGACTAATTTAGAGGTATTTTAGAGGTTTTTGGTTATATATATTGAACGTAGAGACTGATAAATATAAAAATTATGATCAATACATATTATCTAATAAATTTCGTTTAAAATCGTTTTATCATGTATCCCTTCGACGCCTATATATTCCTTTAATTTAAATTAAAATTTAATCATCGACTTTACTAAAATTTCAACTTCATAATACATCTGTAATAAAAAAATTATACTTAAGGTTTTTCTAATATTTCGGTACTATGTTAACCAATAGGTGTAAATATACTTAAATAAAATTTTCAAATTTGTTTATCCTTTTTATTAATTCTTATTTTAAAAGTATTGAGAAATAATAAGAGATAAATAAAATGTCTCGACACGCCTATGGTTAGGTTCTCTTCTAAACAATAAATGTAATCTAAACGTTTATATATTAATTAATAATTATTGTGTGATAATATAAAAAAAAAATATTTTTTATTTCCTGGTTTTTGTTAGTTTATAAAAATAAGTACCTATTAAATATTGACATTTACAGTAAATTGTATATATATATATATATAAATAACTTGATATACTAACCTATGAACCCTAATGAAATTTATTTTGCATACTTGGTAAATGATAAGATATAGGTACCGATTTCAGTCTTTCACAGTAACAAACACAGTAACACAAACATACATTATATACTCGTATATTATTATTTATTAGTTATTAGTTTATTACATCGACCTTTGTATTTTATTTTATTTTTTAATGTGAATATTAATATTCATTATTTTTTTTTTTTTTATTACATCTCATTATTCTTTATAATTGATTTATTCCATAATATTTTGTAATACTTGTACCTATTAAAAGTATTATTAACTGTTATATTATGTAATAATATATTTTTAATCCTCTACTTGACAAGTCTCTACATATATTAGAGTGAAAATTATTAAGTAGATAGATTTAAACTAAATAAAGATCGCTGAATTCAAAAATGCCGTAAAAAAAACTTTGGAATTATAAGTGTAAAGTTATAAAATATATTCCAAAATATACCTTACCAAGAACTGATATACCATATACCTATTGTTTCTCTAAGGATACATTGCCAAATTACTGTCATTATTTTCAGCTATACATTTTTAGTGAATAAATCAATTATTCCTGTTTAATTTAACTAATTTTTATTTATTTTTTTTTTAATTTAGATTAAAAATTTTCTTCCAAATCTGTAATAATAAAATAATGGTATGTTTTATATTACCTAGGTATTTAAAATTATTTTAAAATGCATGTTTCTTTTAAATGTATTGTTTTTTATAATATTAATATAGTATCAACTACTAATAATTATTTGATTTATAAAAAATTCCAAAGTATTTATATTACAATATTACGTATTGAAACAATCTCCGACTCTGTCAAATAATACGTGTATGATATATGTAACAGTATATTTTGCAATAAAATTTCAAATAATTTGATGTAACTACTATATAACTTTATAAGACACTTTGTCAAATTAAAAGGTTAAGTAATAACCGTTAGAAATTTAGAATAGGTAACGTACAAAAAACTGATGTATAGAAATTACGTTCAATATTGTAGCTTATAATTTTGTGTAGATACTATCTATACCTATGAATTTATAAAAATAATATAGATTCGGTAAAATATTGAGTTAAGTGATTTTTTTTTTTTTTTAGCTTATTTAGAATGAAATATATTATTTAATTTATGTACCTAATGTGAAACAATAAAAACTATAATACGGAATTTCATAATAATTATAGATATAGTCGTTTAAAAATATTAAACTAAAGTTTTAAGCTGATTTCACACATAGCGGTTCGACCGCTGGTGGTCGCGGTTTTCACGAGCGGTTCGGTTTTCCCAGTATGAATAAACGTGTGTTAATTGTAAGTGGCGACCGCCGCAATTTTAAAGTAAGAAAATAATATGTTCAATTAGAAGTATACGTATAAGTTAAAGGTGATAAATGATGATATAATAATATCTAACTGCATAGTTTTTCTTATTATTACACCTTTTGAATAGTGTTCAAAATTTGTTAAAATAGTGAAGACCAAAAATACGCGAATCAGGTAAATTGAAAATTCGTGTCAATATAGAATATGTATAATTCGCCATTTAGTAGTACTCATAAATGAGATATTGACAGTCCGCGGTTTGTTCAATCCATAAACACGATCCAAATAGGACGGCATAATATCGTGATGTGATACAATTTTTTTTTTTCTAAAGTATTTAAATTATTAGTTTAACGTACGTTTCGAAAAACATTTACTTTTATATAATAATTGATCAATAACTAAATAATACTATCTATGTACCTTTAAAGTTTAAATACATTAAAGGTACCTATCTAATTTAAATAATGCTCGTAAGACATAAATCACGAGTAATATGTCATCATATACTCATTGGTCATAAGTCATAACTCATATAATAATATGAATATAAAAATTGTTGGTTGTTTTTTTGATATTTAAATGTTGAAAGTATAGTTATTGTAGTACAAACTATTTTATATTATATGTCTCGTTTTACTTGGTCGACAAAAAGTTTGAAATAGAATTTTATTAATACCTAATTCTTCAACTCACAATAATATTGCAGTTATTGGTTAAATAATGATTAAAGTTCATAACTATTTTGTGTTTTTACTTAAGAGTTTAGAAATTACGAAATTACAAATACAAATTTTTATTCTTCACAATATTTTAATTATTATTTAATATTATTTTATTATAATATATAATTATTATATTATTATACGTATATTTATATTTTTTATAATAATATTTAATTGAATATTATTTACAAATAGTCCCACTAAAATGATGTGTGTAAATTATTCACACAATAATAATATTATTTTAATATGTTAATAATGTTATTAATATTTTATTATTACAAAAATATAAAAATTTAATAAATCATGACGGGAGTGGTTTAAGGTTTTGATACCGATGTTGAATTCGGTGCTGATGCTGATATCTTGATCATTAATGATGATATCAAAATTGGTGACACGGGAAGGATCTTTCTTTTTTTTAACAAAGTATGACTCTGCTTCTTGACGTCTCCTACGGCTATGGCCGCAAAAGTAACATTCTGAAAAATTTAATTCAAGTTATGAATAATTAACATAATACTTAATTTATATATTTGTAAATATAAAGGCTATATATATATATATATATATATAATTTGGTAAATTTGAACCTATGCGACAGAAAAGACGACCAAAAAATGATGAAAAAACGGTTAGGTTATATCGATATTTATAGTACATTATTAGCGGATTCTTATTATTTTTAAATATTTTACAATAATGTTATATAAAAATGACAAAAAATTTTTAAATATTTTAAAAATTTTATTGAAGCATACTTATACATAATACATGATACACTTGATACATTTTCTGAGTATTTGAAAAATGTCAATTATCAATTTATTTTTATTGGTCTTTAAAGTTGAAATTTTAGTAAACTCATTATATAAAGTATTTATATGAATTCTTCTTATATTTGAATATTTTACTATAATGTTAAATAATTTTGACAAAAATTGTTTAAAAATTTTGAAAATTTTATTGAAGTCCAAATACATTTTACTTAACTCAGTTCCAATTAATTGTAAATTATTACAATTACAATTTTTTTTTATAACTGTTTAAAATATAATAAACAAGGAAAGGGTTACTGCAAGCGTGGAATGGATACAGGTGTAAAGAGGAAAGTGTTGAATTTTGATTAAAATTTGAATGCAATGACAAATCATTACAGTCTTAAAACGATTTTGAGCGAATTGCTGTCAGATTTTGGTCTGTAAGTGACTTATTTAGGGGTTTTATGATAAATTATATGATAAATATTGAACGTAAGGACTGATACATGTAAAAAATTTAATCAGTACATAATATATTATCTGATAAACATTGGTCAAAATCGTTAATGATTTATCATTGCATTCAAATGTTAATCAAAATTCAACACTATCTTCTTTACACCTTTATCCCTTCCACACCAGTATCCCTTCCCTTGCTTTTTTAATATAAAGATTAAAGATAGGTACCTATTTCTTTATGTTTAATAGAGGCAAAAGGGTTCCGCGTAGGGGTGAAAAATTGTTAAATCCGTACTGTACATATGTATACAGTGTCTTACAATGTTTGAATTTATCATTAATTTTCAACCTAACATATTATATAAAATTTGAGTTTTACAATTCAACTATGTATAAATAAATCATTTTAGAGCTAAGTGAAGAATGTATTGGTTTTACAATGATTTGTGGTTTTTTTTTTATGTCAATAGAAACTTTTTCGATCAGAAATAACGCTAAAGAAACGTAAAGCAACAATGTAATGTTTACTTTTTAATTATAGTATTCTTATAGTTAATTGTCCAAGCTTTCGGCACATACGTGTGATAAGTTGCATCAATTAACGGCGATGAACTCAACCAAATAAAATAATGACCTCCTAAAATTATTGTTATTTTTATTTTTTCATACTTAACATTAAATTAACTATAGCAGAAATGTTTGAATGTAAGCAGTGGTTTGAATATAAATATTATACCATGTTCTTCTTTAGTTCTTTAATACAAAATACGCTGTACTATTATACTACTATAATCATTAAGATTAGATTATTATTATGATATTGGATTCAATATCATAATAATAATCTATTTTACAACATGTACTAGTCATATTTGACTCCTTGAATATGTTACTATGCTTTCTAATATACACAATTATTTTATCACAAAATAATAAAATATATGGGACATTTAACTTGCCAATTATCTTGAGAAATGGCACAATTTTGTTTAATATCGAGTACCTACACATTTATTATAATATTATGCATTACAGAAAATAATATTAAGTGGATGTATATATTTAATTAATCTTATGAAGAAACTTAGAATAGCAGTATGACATTATAATATTATAATTAATATTCCAAAACGAGTTTTCTTGAAAATTTAAACATAAATTGGAGTGACACTTGAATATACAATTTTTATTTATAAATTTAATGGTATTTACATTGTATAAATTTTAGCTATTTAAAAATCTTCATTAGCCATTTTTTTTTTTTTTTTTTTGGTAATATATTATTTACTTTTTTTTCCATCACGTCTCTCTTCCTTTTTTTTTCTTGGATATTATTAAAGTACTTGTACTTGTTTTCAATCACTCTAGTAGAATGATGGTTTTGTTGAGAAGATGGTTGCGGTATATTTTGGGGCTGAAATAGAGATTAATTTATTAATATTTAATACCTACAATATGAAATAATTAACGGTTAAAACCGTGTCCAGTCGTTTTAGTCCCTGTCATGGTGTCATTAACTTTTGATTAATATATATTTAAATTCTTATTTTTGGAATCTACTTATGTATAAACAATTCAAATTTTTCATCTTTATAATTTATTTTTAAGTACTTAAAATGAAAAAGTTGAATAATAGAAATATGAAAAACATAATTGGACGGTGCGTGGGTAAAAGAGTATTTAGTTTAAAGAATATATAGCATAAAAATAATTAAATTTCTATAATTTTCTAATGTTTTAGACAGATTTATTTAATTTCCCAAAAGTAGTGTTTTTGGACTTATTCTCTTTACTTGCGCACCGTCCAATTTAAGGTTGTCATATACCATATACGATATAACAATTAATATAAAAATTAGTTTGGATAATTATAAAGGAAATTCGATAACGATAAACATTTACAACATTTAATATCAAAAAATTTAGAGGATATAATTTAATTTTAAACAGAAACTGAATTTGGTAGGCATCTTAATTTCAGAAAAGTTATAATTTATTAGTAAAATTAATTAAAAAATTATTAATCAATTATACAATTTTATATACCTATTATACTAAAGTAATATATAGTTCGACCTAGAGTATATAATATTTTATTAAGTTTCAGTTTAGAGTTTGAGATCTAAAATGTGTATATAATATATTATATATATTTATATCAAGAAAATACTGAAATATCTAAAATTTAAGAAGTGAGATAAATTAATAAATATACAATATTAACCACATTCTTTAAACATTTTAATACTTACGATTTTACATCCACTAAACCATTTTTCCATTTTTATCAAAGTAGATGATATATTTGACTCTTCTATGGGCAGTATGTTCCTCGATAACTATTATTAAAATATTATATTATTAATAAACTAAAACTATAATAGAATCTAAACAATAAACATTATATACTATATGTCTATTATATTAATATAAAATTATACCATGGAGAGTAAAACAATAATTCGCGGTTGCGCGTGAAAAAGGGGTTAAGTCATCATTTTGTGTAAAATGAGTTATATACATCAAAAAATGCAGAAAAAAAAACTCTATCGATTGTGATTGATAATTTTGAGTAGAATACTATTTTAAGACATAATATTGCCATGTGCGTTTAGACTTAACTCCTTATGCACAATATTTAAATCTATTATAGAAGAGTTAAGTCGGACTTAACTTATTTTGCACAATATTTAAATGTATTATGAAAGTTAAGTCATATATTTGTTTATTAAAATATAAAGTATAGGTGTGGTATGATACTGACCATTCAGTAATTGAACAAAAGAAAAAAAAATTCAATGGCGCCATTGAACATCCACATGATTGGGCTATATTAATTCGCCAATGTGGTAAAAAGAAACCAATGATGGTAACTGAGATGAAGAGAACAGAGTTTTTTGATTTTGCTGCGCTATTGAAAGGTCCACTTCAAAATAAAAAACAAAATACTACCGGAGGAATATTGAATTGGCGGCAAGTTAAGTGGTTACACTATGAAAAACTATCTCCATATAGTTTATTTTATAAAACGGAATTAGACAACTTAGAATATTTAGAGGTTAAACTAAATAAAAAAGGAAAGAGTAACGTTAATTTAATTCCTAAAAATGCATATGATGAGTCATTAGCAATTTCCAATGAAAAAAAAAAAGACTTAATAGATATGCTTCCGTATATCTCTTCTGTCTATCATGAATTTTATAAAAATATAAAATCTAGATCAGATATTAGAAATATTTATCCAGATACAATAGAAGATGAAGAACATGAAATTGACGTATATGATACACAAAAACAAAAAAAAAAGGATTAATATTTTTGATTTCATTTCATTATTACTTACGTACGATTATATATATTTTTTTTTTTTTGCATGATTTTTTTTTTTTAAAAACATAACTTTTAACTATGTTTCTTGAAGTGTAAGAACATCATCAAGAAGATTTATTTAATTTTAAAATTGTTCGTTTTTTCACAATTATTATTATTTTATTGATAGAAATAAAAAAAATTCAGTTTTTGAAATATTGTGGTATTCATTATAATAAAACTAGTATATGTATTTATGTGTTAAAAGTGGTATGTCAAATTAGAGTATTGCAGAAAGAGTTAAGTCAATTTTTTTTTTTTTTTAACGTTTTTGAGTTATTGTATTAAAATAAAACTTAATAAAAACAGATAAATAATATAAAGCGTTATTTGTACAATATTTATGTTCATTTATAATAATTTTCACTATAACATGCGATCTTGCATATTTATTTGAAGTTTGTTTTTTGTATCCTGTAAAGTTTACTTCAATTGACTTAACCCCTTTTTCACGCGCAACCGCGAATTACCAAATTGATATTATGCTACATTGTAAAGTAATATTGATATTAAATTACTTATTATTTAAAATAGGATAATAGTGATGGTATAGTATAGTATATTTTAACCAAGTTTTCAATGAAATTATAAATTATCACATAAAAAATAGAAAAGAAGGGATACAGGTGTATAGAGGAATAGTGTTGAAGTATTATTGACCTTTGAATGCAATGATAAATCTTTACATTCATGAAAACGATTTTAAGTGAAATTCATCAGATAATATAATATGTATTGATTAAAATTGTTGAATTTATTAGTCTCAAGGTTCAATATAAATAATTTATCATAAAACCCTTAAATAGGCCACCTATATACACAAATCTGACAGTATTTCGAAAAGAATAGTTTTTCTAATGGTATTGATTTTTCATTGCATTCAAATTTTAATCAAAATTCAATACTATCTACTCTACACCTATTTATTTTCCCTCGCTTTTTATATTTCAAGCAGCTACAAAAATAAAATCTTAAATATAAATTCACAATTAATTGGAACTGAGTTAAATAAAATGTATTTGAGATTAAATAAAATTTTCAAAATTTTTCAAATTTTTTGGTCAATTTTATTTAACATTATTTTAAAAAGCTGAAATATAATAAGAAGAATCCATATAAATACTTATTGTTACTTACTTACTTGATTTTACTTAAATTTCAATTTTAAACACCTATGAAAATGATACTTAAGATTTTTCTAATCTTTGGATAAACGTTAACCATTATGTAGTATGCTTCAATAAAATTTTCAAAAATATTTAAAGTTTTCGTCTCTTTTATTAATTATTATTACAAAGTAGTTTTGAGAGTTAAGTATTGAGAAATAATAAGAAGAATACTTATATGCATTCTAAGACTTTCGATAACACTAAATATTTCAACTTTAAAAATTATAAAAAAAAAATAAGACTTGGGACTCCTCTAATATTTTAGTATCATGTTAAGTATGTAATATGTAAGCATACATCAATAAAATTTTCAGAACTAAAAACACAAAATTGCTAATTTCATCAAACGTTACATACATAGAAAAGAGAATTTTATACGTATAAAATATCATTGTGAACACCCAAAAATTTTTTCGAATCATTAAGTTAAAAATTGCCAGAGTTATCGTGAAATATTTATGTCAGTTTTCGTGGTAAATGCCGTTTTTTCATCATTTTTGGGTCGTTTTTTTTATCGCATAGGGTGAATATTGAGAAATTCGAAAAATAATCTTAGTAAAGTACCAATTACATTTACTTTTCAACCGTAAACATAATATGCCATTCGTGAAAATCAGAGCATTATTTCAGGTAGAAAAAGTGTCTACATTATTATATTATTATATTTGAGTAAAATAAATATTTAAAGTGTTTTTATAGATTCTTCTTATTATTATATTTCAATATTTTACAATAATATTAAATAAAATTGACAAAATATTTTCAAAAATTTTGAAAATTTTATTGAACCTCAAATACATTTAACATAACTCAGTTCTAATTAATTTTAAATATTACATTTATAAATTTTTGGTTTATATAGCTTTTTAAAATATAAAAAGCCAGGGAAGGGATACAGGTGTATAGTAATGAATTTTGATAAATAATTATATTCGAAAATGTGTTTTTAACAAAGTACCTACATCAGATAATATACATTGTATTGATTAAAATTTTTACATTTATCAGTCTCTATGTTCAATATATTATATTTATGTCCATAAACTCCCTAAATTAATCATCTACAATCTAAATACCCAAACCTGAAAATACTTCGCTCTGAATCTTTTTTTCTAATTTAATAATTTATAATTGCATTTAAATTTCAATCATAATTCAACATTATCTCTTCCCTTACTTTAATATTTTGTGTATTAAACTTAAAATAAATAATACTATTTACATCATCCATGAATGATTTACATAAATCATATTATGTGGATGTATGTATTTAATTAATCCAATGAAGAAAGTTAGAATATCATTAGGTCATTATATAATTACTGTATTAAATTTATTTCCTTGGAAATTTGAACACAAATTGGAATGATACTTGAAGTTATATAGGTACTTGAATAAACAATTTTAATTAATTCATTTCATTACATTTTATGACATATAGCTATTTATAAATCTTTATTAGGCATTTTTTTTTCATAATATATTATTTACCTCTTTTTTTATGGCGTCTCTTTTCCATTTTTTTTGTACGATATTATTATCGTAATTATTGTACTCCTCTTCAATTGCTCTGGTAAGATGCTGGTTTTGTTGAGAAGGTATTTGCGGTATATTTTGGGGCTTAAATACACATAAGTAATATAATAATATAATAATACAATATGAAACATTACCTATAAAGTGTTTAGCTTTTTTGTCCTTGTCAATAATTTTTGATCTACTACATATTTTTACATTCTGATTTTTGGAATCTATTTATGTATAAAAAATTCATATTTTTTATCTTTAAAATTTTTATTTATATACATAATATAAAAAAAAATAAATACATTTTTTAGTATTCAATTTTTTTAAAAAACAGCTTATTTATATTTATTATTTTTCAATTAATTATGTACATTTGAAAAAGAAGTAATCGTATTCTACAGAATTTTGTCCAAAATAATAAAATCAATTATTATAAACGTTGAATGATGTTTATCAAACTTCAAACTATTGGAGGTTATTATGTTTCATTATTATATTGTTTTCGATTTATTAGAAATTATTCAATCAATTTAGTCGTAGGTTAACACTTATCAATTTAATTGGTAATTTATGACAAATTATAATACGGTTAATAGTAAATATTTTTATCATATCTATTATTCGTATCTGTCATTTTATTAAAAACTTAAACACACTATAACTCGGCAAATTTTGGGCGTGGAATAAAAAAAATTTGTAAAAAATGTTTAAAAAAGTACAATTAAAATTAATTTCTAAAAAAAAAAGTGGGGGTTGCTTTTTAACTTTCAAAAGTTGCACTGCGCATGCGCGAATTAGACCTATGGAAAAATTAAATTTTATATAATAATATAACGTCAGTAGAATGCATTAAGGTTTCCAGGCTTAAAACCATCAAAATATCTTATTTTCACCCACTACAACCCTGTAACGAATTTAATGGGACACCCTGTATATATCAATAATATACTTAAATGTCAAAAAATAAAATAGATTAATATAATATAATATTGTATTATTACCTAATTATATTCTCTAATAATTTTCATACTTACGATTTTACATCTGCTAATCCTTTTTTTTATTTTTACTGAAGTTGATTTCCTGTTAATCTCTTCTACTGACAGTACTTCCCCCGGTAACTATAATCAAAATGTTATATTATTAATACACTATTTTACTATAAAAGTTACTTAACATTAAACAGTACATATTATATGTCTATTACATTCTTTTAAAATTTTATTATGTGAAGTAAAATAAGAATTCTCAAATTGGTTTAATTCTACGTTATATTAATATTAATATTAAATTACTTATTATATTTTACAATTTACTTCATTGATTGTAAATAATTATTTTTCCAAACATGAAATTTACGAAAAAATATGTAATGCAAAATTAAAAGGATAATAGTGATGGTATTTTTATTTTATATTGTATTGGATTTTGATTAAGATATTAATGAAATTATAAATTATCACATACGATAACTCGTAAATGAACATCATGTAGTATACTCGTGTTATGTGCATAGACGTATAATTGTCGATCATTGGTGATGACCTTGCACGGCGCCGGGCTAAGATTGTGTAGCACACCGGGGCAAACAATACAACAATAATAAAATACTGAAATAACCATTATGGTAGTCGATATTTAATTGGAATTGCTCGGTGTCCTAATCTAATGAGCTATATTATAGCTATGAAATTAACACAATATTCAAATAATAACACGAGTACATATTGTTCATAACAAAATTGTGTTTTTTTTTGTTTTTTTTTGTCCCGTTTTGACATATATATATATATATATATATATATATATGACCAATATATGGTCACCTTTTTTTTCGACACAATATATGTTTTGATTTTGATGAATAGTATAATATGACATATGTTAAGACCTAAGACATAGAGACTATAAACTTAGAAACTTACGTACAAGCTACTTAGGCTACAGGAGGAACAAGCTTTTTAATATAATATATGGAATTGAGTACTAGCGGATATTTGAAAAAAAATTTATATCAACACACCAGTTACGCGATATAAAAAGATTTGCCATCTTTGAAATAATGAATATAATATAAAAAATGAACGTCACGGTTCCAAAATTTTATCACATATACATAGTACCAATATGAACACCCAACAAAATTTTCAAGTCTCTAATTTCATAATTTCCCCAGTTATCGTGAAATATTGAAATCGAATTCGTCGAAATTTGAAAAATGCCGTTTTTTCGTCATTTTTTGGTCGTTTTTTCTACCGCATAGGGTCAATTTTGAGAAAATCTAAAAATGACCTAAATAAAGTACCAACTACATCCACTTTTCTACCGGAAACATATGCTACTCGTGATAATCGGAGTGTTATTTCGGGTAGTAAAAGTGTCATCATACTTAAAAAAAAAAAAAAAACAAAAAAAAAAAGACACAAATCATTGTAAAACAAATACATTCTTCGCTTCGCTAAGAATCTAAAAAATAATTATAATATACTCGTAAGTAACAACAAAATAGCTAATTGAAATAACAAATAAATAAATAATAATTATTATAACCTATATTATAACCTTTATTATAAACTTTATAATAATAAATAATAATAGGTATAAAGTACAATAGATAATAATTATTATAGTAAAGTATAATATTACAATAGCAATTTATACTCGTAAATTGAGAGTTTTAAAAACCTGTTATGTATATGTTTCCTTCTTTTGGTAAGATGCACAATAGGTCAGGGTGTCACACTAATGATTGTTTACTACGAACACAGTCGCATAACGCATACGAACGCACTATATTTATTGCCTAAATCAAACTTCTTAGAAACGGTCGGTATCCAATCCCCTTAACAATTTTCTCACATTTATTGAAATGCATTCTTATTTAAATTTCAATATCAACGAAAAACTTCTAAAATTTTATGACGTATGCAAATTGTCCATATTAATAACCAATACAATTTCAAATCCCGAACCCCTGAATTATCATAAAATATTTGAAATCAAATTCCTTAAAAAGTTTATGTTTGTCCATATTGAGTTATATCTTAGTATTATTCTTTTAACATATTAACTAAAATATCAATTAGCTTTAATTCTACACCAATTTCTTTATTCAATATATGTATAATATAATTATGTAATTATATAGAAATAATTAATAAGATAAGGCAATTTATTAGGCTATTAGACAAGTTCTCAATACTTATAACCTACATTCATTCTCTAGAACACTTAAACATGAATTCAGCAATACAAAATAGAAATGTATAAATAAAAACAATAATATTTTAATAAATTAAGTTTACTATCACCCTATTATCGGAGTAGTATACAGTATATTTTGATTAGAGATGTAACAAAATACAAGTTGAGTTAATGATAAAATAAATAACATAAACAATGTGAATAATTAGTATTTAAATAAATAATCTTTACAACTATAGTAATTCAAATGCCTTATAGATCTTTTACTTTGTATACTAATATCTATTACTTATTTTATGTATTGCTGTAGACACAAAATATAACGCGAAGGGCATATTTCAACCATACATAGTAATCAAATTTATATAATTTGAATTGTGTTTTTAATAATTATGTATTAAAAAAAATAGTGAACATAATTTCCCCAACTAATTTATTTTAAATCAATCCCAATAAATTCTTAATATTTGCAAAATTGCTTTTGAATATACGAATAATTTTAAATTCTCTAACTCAATTGTGTGGGGTTACAACTAGTTGTATAACTATTATAGGTAAATGATAGTAAGGAATGCCTTAAATGATGATTCAGCCCACCAAAAAAATTGGTCACTAATAGAAAAATATAATTTATAAATATTAATTATATTTTGCTGAATCCAGATTCACATACGTTCGGTACCGGTTTTCATTTATAAAATTTGATTTTTATTGAATATTTATAATTATTACCTATTACATTTTATTATATTTTAATGTGTGTCTATTTTATTTATAAATCTTCGACCAGCAAAGCAATATTATTTATCAAAATGTTTTTTTTTTATATAACCATTTATAACATACAAAACATAAATTTTTATATTATTATAGAAAAATTCTCCATATTAAATATTATAAATTGTATTAATATAAACTTATTGTTTACGGGTATAAATTATGAAGGAGATTATGAAATATATATATACTGTCAGTGGCGGATTTGAGGGGGCGAAAGGGCGATCACCCCCTTGGATCTAGGTTATTTCTTTTTTTATATTTTATTGATCTTAATGAAGTAGAATCATAATTTAAGATATAGGTATCATAAATCATAGATAGAATATTATGGATTATTATTATTTATTTAGGTTTTAAATTATAAAAATTTAAATATAAAAAAGACTCCAACTTCAAAATTGCCTGAGTTATCGTGAAATATTGAAATTGAATTCGTCGAAAATTCAGATTTCGTGAAAAATATCGTTTTTTCGCCGTTTTATCTGTCGCATGGGATCAATTTTTAAAAATTAGAAAAATGACCTAAATAATGTAGCAACTACAACCAATTTGCTAGAAACATAAGTTAATCATGAAAATCGGAGCATTATTTCTGATAATAAAACGTGTAAAAGTGTCTTCTGACATAAAAACAAAACAAGATACACATCATTGTAAAACCAATACATTCTTCGCTTCGCTCAGAATCAAATACTTTTAAAGGAATAAATATTTTTAAAATTCGCTTCCCCCTTGGATGACCTATAGATTCGCCTCTGTATGCTGGAACCCAGTATTAGGTCTTAATAAGATCTTGCACATAAATACTTGTTTCTTGTATTTACGTAATTCATCAGTATTCTAATGTATAGACATGTAATATGTACGTAAATTTTCCATAATATATTACTACAATATATTAAAGATAATTATTTTACTTACCAGAGATTTTGACTTTTTCGGACCTATTAAAAATAAACAAAATGTTTAATTTGTATAATAATATGTATATACATATTTAATGTATATATTAACATATATAGAATTAATGTAAAAAATAACAATTATTTATTTCTAAATCTAAACACTATAATTTTATCTAAGATGTAAATAATATTATTTTACTATATGTTATATGATATATCCCATAATATATTGTTTATGATATTATTTGTGTATAAATAAATTATTTTATCTTATTTTTAAAAATATTACTAATATACTATACAATATAATGTATAATTTAAAATAAAATAGTGACTATTAATATTTTTTTTAAAAAAAATCCAGATCACAAAATCTTGTTAATTTTGTTATCTGGATTTTTCATTCATCATTTTTGGATATTTTTATAGATATTATCAATTAGGTCAGGAAATTTTTTCACATAAACATGACACTGTATACACTATATTTTTTGAAAATGAATAATTTTCGTTATAATAATAATAATAACTAGAAAAACACCCCCATCCACAAAAATAATTTTATGTTATACGTATTTCGATAACAATGTTACCAGTGGCGGACTGGCAAGGGATGCCAGGATGCGATTGCATCCCGGCCCCATGTACACTTAGAATTATAATTGACATAAACTGCTTATAAGAATATTATATTTTGTCAATGTAGTGAGCCCAAAAATAACATTATTACTAATTTATCATTATTTATTATTATTACCATTGATTATAAAAAATACTATAGGCAACTCACTGTTATTATAGTGCCATAAAAAATATTATTCAACAATAATAATAATATTAATAATGGTCCATATTATTATAAATTATACGTCATATATTAAACTATTAACAGGTATAAAGAGGCGCTGTCGAGCGTCGGCCGTCAGGTAAAACCACAATAGTCATTATTTCATTAATATAGTTATTTGCTGTATAGTATTATAATAAAGAGACAACTTGAATAATGTCTCTTACTTTGGGATATGCGGTGTGGTAGGTTCTTAAAACCGGGGTGTCTGGCGCGTGAGTTTTGGAGACATGTCTCACTAATATATATTATATTATCATTAATTTATGAATGTACCTACCCGCATTGGCGCATCCCGATAACACCTCTTGTAATAATATTCTTATTCGTATCGAATAATACGAGTAATAATACGTTTTTAATAGCCGTTGCCTGTGTACTGTATAATTAAAATAATACACATTTTAAACATAGATTTTTGTTTATATAATCAATATTATACAAAAAATTTGTCTACGCTAAACTCAAGCTTCGACACTGGAAATATTAACATTATTTAAATATGATGCCATACAATTGAGCACGGTACCTACGTTTTTTTACCTGCTTTTTGACCTTACGATTGAGCACCTTCAATATTTAAAAATATTTTTCAATATTGAAAACGTTGCCAAACTTCTTTCGTTTCAAAAAGATATACTCGTATAGTACAATTTTTATCTAGATATTTTAACACTATATGTTATGTAATATACATATTATAAACAATATATTAACAAGTTAATATTAATTTCCGATATATCGTTCTTTTCAAGTGGAAGTGACACTCGCTACGCCTGCCAGCTTCGCTCACTTCCTCAAGCGCCGCTTTGCGGCACTTTTCGTAGGGATGGGGCTACGCCCCAAGGGACTAAAGCATACCTACCTAATACCTACCCATTGAACGGATACTGGTGCGGATAGGCAGTGAATTCGTGTGACCTAAAACCTCGCTTCGCGAGACCTTTGTATTTTTGAACTAACCAATGAAAATTTTAATAATTAGTTTTTAATTTTATTTAATTTTATTATATTTAATTTTTTTTCCTTACATAAATTACTACTTTATTTTATTTTATTTATATTATTATTACGTGTAAAATAAATATGGTAACGCCGCACAAGAAATAGTGCTCAATCGTACACAAAAAAGGTCCAATCGTGCTTAATCGTTTTCAGACCATTTAAATACCTAATAACACTATTGTGTTTTATTATCATTTATTATTCACTACCGTAGCTGTTCTATGATTATTTTTATTATTTATGTGAAGCAAGGACGTACGTAACATAACGAACGTTTCACACATTTCGTCAGTTAGTTTATATTTTTTGTTGAAGAATTAACTAATGACTTAATTTACAGAAAAAAATAAGACTTTGAAATTGTTATGTAAAGTATAAAGTATGTAATTGTATCTATTATTTCTTAGCTTTATGCGTTTATAAATAAATAGGTAGGTATAAAAAAAAAATACATAAGAAATTAGTTGAAGTCCCCATAAAATAATTTCTACCAATTTGTTATATACCTAGTTCAGGCCCTTCATATAGAGCGCATCCCGGGGCCTTCATGTCACAGTCCGCCACTGAATTTTACCACCATTAGTAACGAACGAATCAGTCGACGATGAAGTCATTAACTTAACTGATATGTATATGATATGTACACAGAAGTAAAATATATTTAAAAAATAAATTAAAATTTAATATTATTGTCAACTTTTATTTCAATGTTTCTCAACCTGGGGGTCGCGAACTAATTATTTAGGGTCACGATTTTATGATTTAAATGATTATAAAAATTTGAAATCTCAAATAATAAAATCAATAAATATTACAATAATGAAAATAATACGAGAATAATACATCAAAACTTGTTATGTTATCATATATAACAAGTTTAAATATAATTTAAAACGGAAAAACTCACTATTAACAACCGGTTTTATTATTTGGTCGTTTATTATACTATATTATATAATAAACATCGAAAATAGATTATCAACCTATCATTATCGCTGTACATGCGCGTGGACTTTAATTAAATGATAATTTTGTGACTTTTGCAATCATATCGATCGCTGTTCATCGTTCACATAGGCGTTTTTGAGTTCGGTTATAAAAAATAATTTAAATAATATATGTATTTTATATGTTTTATACATGTAAAACATTTTCTATTTATGCAAGTACATAAAAAAATAAAAAAGGTGTCGCTAAAAAATTGAAATTCAAAAAGGGAGGTCGCAGTAAAAACGTTAAGAAACACCGCTCTATCTTATACATTAATTTAATATGTGTTATTCAATCAAAGAGAATAATAATTTTATATACTTATCAAATCAACTTACCTATGTCCGAATCGATATCACCATTAGTCCGTATCTCTTCTGTGAATAATTTTCCACCAAAATACATGTTATTGAAATTCATTATTGATTAAAAGGAAGCGTTTATGATTTTTTAATAATCTCAATAGTTGTATTACTATTTCAAACGCTCACCTTAAAATATACAAACACTAAAATTAGATACACAGATGCAATCAACTCTAAATCGTAATCTTTTTAAAATTCTTATCTCATACAAATAGTTTACATATTATATAATATTCGAATCATTATTTTATTATACATGCATACTCGTATTGTAAATTATTTGATATGCAATATTAATAATTAATCATTGTTTAACAATACTTTATGTATTTTTTAATTATATAAATAACCTACGAATAATATTTTTAATTTTCCTAATTTATATCAAATTTCATATAACAATATATTATATTAATAACCTTTATTATATTGACCCATGCAATTATCGATTGATCATAGTTTTCTATACTTATCTGCGCGTCTATTTTATATATGAAGTACATTTATCTATTTATATTTAAAAGTTTTACACGAACAAGATTTGTTTTAAAATTTTTGCATCTTACAATTATTAGTAATCATAATAAACTAATAAATATTAACCACCATCAATGTTTTTAAATATACCTCTCCACTACTTGTGTCTCGGCCACAGTTTGTGTGGACATGAAGATGCCTAAATTTTGTCGATAACATTAAAGAAAGCCTCATAGCAAACTCAATGGGAACCAGTCGCATAACTAATGGATGATTTAGGTGATAGGTGGTTTTATTTTATTTTATTTTTTTATTTTTACTTGTTTAATAAAAGTCTAAATAATTATAAATTAATATTACATGTTACTTTTATTAAGTAGAAAATGACATTAATATAAATCAAAATGATAAACAATATTTAAATATTAAAGAAATTATTAATGAACTAGCAAAAGAAAAAAGAAAACGGGAAATATTATTGGAATAGATAAAATATATTTAATTATAATTTGTGTGATAAATATTTTTTTTTTTTTTTAACAATGACAATATATAATATATATATAACATACGTATACCTATTTATTTATTTTTTAATCTAGTCTAATTATTAATAATTTATTAATAGAAAATAACTTAATCATTCATTAAGGAATAAAACATATTTATTAAAAATAAAGAATAAAGAAATAAATTTATATTAATATAAGTATTACATTACTATTACATTTTTTTTTTTATAAATATTAAATTATTATACCTATATTGACATATTGTAATATTTACTATTTAATTTGTAGTAAGATATTACAGTGAAAATATTAATGCCGTGTAGCTAGTGAAGACGCGCTTTAAGTATATTAATATATTATAATGTTTAAAGAATTATATAATTATATGTATTGTAAATTGTAAAAGACAATAGTAATTGTAATAGTCTTGCTTTCGTCTTGAGAGTTAAATTATGATAAAATATCATATAAGTAATTTCAAATATATTAACAATCATTATAAAAGGGGATAATAATGAGACCGCCAGGAGATTCATTGAAGATAGATAGCATTTAAATAAGTATTTTATTTTTTTATTAAAATATTTTAACTTTAGCAATATTTCTATTGCGCACTATAGAAATGTGATCAATGTACAATCTTTAACTAGAGTGCCATATTTCACCATCTATGCTATAATAATATGTCACATTGATATTTTCACTGTTATTGTTCAATGTCATTATTATAATCTCTATATGGTTATTTTATAAATTTGTAAACGTTAAAAAAGAAATATTATATTATATAATATATTATATTTACCTGTATTTTTTTTCTGTGATGAGTAAAGTACTTTGAACGGACTCGTTTGACTTTTGAGTTTCGACTACAACGAACGCCGAGCGCGAACTGTACTATAAAATGTGATAAATAATGGACATCAATAAAGAATATACGAACGTCGGTCAATCGTTATTACCACAATAGTAATTATTAGGTGATAATAAAATATTTGTTTTATTAGCACCTCACATTTTGGCCATATTTATATGTTTTATTCAATATATTTATATATATATATTTTATTTTATTATATTTTTTTATATTATATATATTATATGTTTATATATTATATTATATTATATATTATTATATTTTATTTGTATGTTATTATATGTGTAAAAATGACGCTAGACGTAAATTTATTAAATAAATATATAGTTATTTCGTGTAAAGATAAATAAAAAATCCTATCACTCTTTTACTAATTTCAAAAATGAATTACACTCTTCGAGATATTATATTGATACGTCTATTTTATATTATTTAAAAAGACAAGAATGTAAAATATTATTAAAATTTATATTTTATAATATTATAGCTACGCGACTCATGCCTACCACGGATGAGTGTCTTATTCATACTGTTGTCAGTTTCATAACTATAGAAATTATATCCCCTTTAGTTTGAAAATATTTATAAACTGGTCCTGGTTACTATATCCACGTGTGTTCCTACTACTTTACTTCTTATATACCGCCGATGTTACCACCACAACTTTATACCTACAACCGTGGTCATCATCAGTCGACCATGTTATTTTTGTGTTCGTTTAATATTTTTCTTCACGTAGAACTGATTCTGGCCACTACTCAACGCGACTCGATGTATTTAACGTTATCAAAATTACGTGCAGGAGTTATGTTAATCACTTATCATATATTATAAAGATCAAATGCTGCCTGCTTCTAAATGAATTGCTTTTTGTTCGATAGAAAATAATACAATATAATCAGCCATCTCTCTTTATTTATCTGAAATAATAATACAATATATTATGTGTTATATAATATGCCTATACATACTTTGTTAATCTATAATTCTTGAATAATTAAAGATTAAATATTACGCAAAAAGTGAAGAAGCGGTTTATTTATTTTTTGTTCATTATCAGTTTGCATTATTAATCGTAAATAATAAATAAAAAGATAAAAATTAGATGGACTATGAGACTTTCAATTTTAACGTTCCCCCAAACTTATTTTGTATGTACTATATTATCATATGGAATTTAATATTTAATAATTATTAAAAGTAGGGTTACGCTTAAAAAAATAGTAAAAGAGCTCAGTTTCCTTGCGCCCACCCCCTCAAAATACGAGCACTGTTCGTTACAGTCTGTTCCTATTTTATAAATATTAGATTCTGAGCGAAGCGAAGAATGTATTGGTTTTACAATGATGTGTGATTATTTTTTGTTTTTTTTTTTTATGTCTGTGTACAAAAATACTACCCGAAATAATGCTCCGATTTTCATGAACAGGGTATGTTTCCGGTAGCAAAGTGGACGTACTTGGTACTTTACTTGGGTCATTTTTTGAATTTCTCAAAATTGACGCTATGCGGTAGAAAAAACGGCGAAAATATGACGAAAAAACTGCATTTTTCGCGAAAAATGAAATTTCGACGAATTCGATTTCTATATTTCACGATAACTCAGGCAATTTTTAAGATAGAGACCTGAAATTTTTTTGGATGTTCACATAGCTACTATATATATGTGGTATAATTTTGGAACCGTTACATTAATTTTTCTCCAAAATATAGAACTTTGAATATTTCGAAAAATTCACGTTTTTACGTATATAATGTGTGATAAAATTGTTAATTTTGGGTATTTTGGTCTGAAAATTTTACTGAAGTATACTTACATATTACTTAAAATCATACTAAAATATTAGAAAAATCCATTGTCTCAATTTTTTTTTATAGCTGTTTAAAGTTGATATTTTTAGGAAAACGAAAATCTTAGAATCCATAAGTATAAATATTCTGAAAACACTTTCACTACCCGAAATAACGCTTCGATTTTCACCAATAGCGAGTTTCAGATGTAAAAGTGGATGTAGATGGTACTTTATTTGCAAGCCCGTATCCAGGGGGGGTTTTAGGGGTTCAACCCCCCCCCCCCCCCGAAATTTTTAAAGTAGTTTTATATTTATAATATAACAGACTAACTACATATATAACTACGTATAATATAATCATTTATTTTTACTTCACATATTAAAATTTTTTAATCCCCCCCCCACCGAAAAATGATCCTGAATACGTGCTTGTTTATTTGGGTCATTTTTCGAATTTCTCAAAATTGACTATAAGCGGTAGAAAAAACGAAATTTTGACGAATTCAATTTCTATATTTCACGATAACTCGGGCAATTTTTAAGTTAGAGACTTGAAAATTTTTTTGGGTGTTCACATAGCTATTATATATATGTGGTATAATTTTGGAACCGTTTTTAAATTTTTTTACTAAATATAGGACTTATAGCTGTTTTAAATTGATATTTTTAGTTCAAACGAAAATTATAATCTAACTGAACTTCGCTCAGAATCGTTTTTTCGAATGCAATGGTTTATCATTGCATTCAAATTCTAAGTAAAATTAAACGCTATGATCCGCACACGTGTATCCTGTGCGGTAGGAGTATCAGCTCTTTTATTTAAATTATTAAATTCAAATATTTTAAATATAGTATATTTAATTATTCCCTTTAAAGCTTGTAGAAGAGTAGAAGAGTATAACAACAAACCTATGTACCTAACTATGTATTAATTTTTAATTAATAGACTTTTAATAGGTTTTTAACGCGACCAATTATAATGTAATTAGGTAGGCATTATAGCATATATTTAGGTATTATTATAATAGCATGGGCTGCACAAGAGCATAGTTGAAATAACTTAAATAACTCCTAATAAATAACAATAATTTTTATTATAATGTACAATGTACTAAAAAAGTCCTTACTACTTACCACTTACTACTTACTTTTTTTACCATAACAATTAATAAAATGTTTATTAATAATATAATATAGTCGCCGAAAACTTGTATATTGTGAATTATTATCAAGAACATTTTGAAATATCTTATGCTGCATAAACTCTTTGGTTAGACTAGATTATCTAGATATTTATATACATAATAAATTTATATATATACAAGCAATAAGTATGTGGTCTATATAATAATATAAATATAAAAAGATTTTTAAATATTAAAATATATATGAAATATTATGTTATCTTTAAATCTTAATTCGAGAATTCATTGGGCCTTGTACTTAATACATTATCTAGGAAACAACTTATAATAATGTATCGTATTTTTTAACGATATATATAATTACAAGATAATTCATCTACCTTCGCCGGAATAAAAAATATGTTATGTGGTTTGTAGAACACGTAATGAAAACAAATTTTTTATGTTTTAATTGAAAATTTACTCTTTTGTAATCAGTTTCAGTAACGTACTTACGGAGGATCAAGAGGATCAATCCCTCCCATTGGCTGTAAAATATGTAAACAATTATAGCCGTCATATTAAATACTATAAATATAAAAGATTCTGAGCGAAGTGAAGAATGTATTGGTTTTAAAATGATGTGTGATTTTTTTTTCTGAAAACACTTTTACTTCCTACCCGAAATAATTCTTCGATTTTCATGAATATGTTTCCGGTTGAAAAGTGAATGTAGTTGGCATTTTATTTAGGTCATTTTTCTAATTTCTCAAAATTGACCCTAAGTGGTAAAATAAACGACGAAAAAATGACAAAAACACAGCATTATTCATGAAAACTGAAATTTCGACCAATTCGATTGCAATATTTCACGATAAATCGAGCAATTTTGAAGTAAGAGACTTGAAAATTTTATTGGTTATTCACTTAGAAATTATATATAAGTGGTAATATTTTGGAACCATTACGTTAATTTTTCTACAAAATATAGTATTTTGAATATTTCAAAAAAAATTTGTATTTATGTATATAATGTTTAATAAAATTGGCAATTTATGACATTAAGGTCTGAAAATTTTACTGGTGTATATTTACATATTAGTTAACACCATATCGAAATATTAGAAAAATCCCAACTCTCAATTTTTTTATAGCTGTTTGAAGTTGATATTTTTAGTTGAAACGGAAATTTTCCAATCTATACGAATATTCTTATTATTATTTTTTAATACTTTTACAATAAAAATGAATAGAAAAGCTAAAAAATATGGAAAATGTTCGAAATTTTTATTGAAGCATACTGATATATGTCTTAACAAATTTCTAAAATCTGAGGAAAATCTCAAGACTCAATTTTTTTTTTATAAGTGTTAAATTTGACATTTCATTAAAATTATTTATATTAAACGTAGAGATTGATAAATCTAAAAAAAATAAATCGGTACATTTATTATCTAATCGTAACTTTGGGGGTGGATCATATTCGAGTTTGTGACTACTTAATAAATTCAAATTCTCCCCTTGACAAAATCCTAAATACGCCACTGATCAGTTTATGTCTTCACAGCGTTGGTGTACATGAAAAGTTGGTCGAAGACAATTATTATTTATTAATGTTGTATGAATCGCGTTAATATGAAATTCTACTTAGGTTTTATAATAATTTATAAAATTGAAAGATTTTAAATTTCGACCACATTGATATTTAGATAAAATAAAGATATATATTATACATTGTGATCTAAATAAATACGAGCACTTTTAAATTTTCCACTTTACTAGATTTTTTAATACAATAAATAAAATTAGAAACTCGTCTTTTGAGTATATTTTTATTATATTAATATTATAAACGTACCTTTTTGTTCAGTTCAAAATAACATCATAGAACATTTGTACTTTCATAATTAGTTTAAGATTTTATTATTTTTCAATTCATATTTAAATTGAGCGTATTATAATATACCAGTTTTTTAAACAATACGACTATAATATAATATAAGATATTTAAAACTTTCTGTTAATCGATTTATGACAAAAAATACTATTATTGAATAATGTAGGTATAAAAAAATTATATTCAAATCAATATATCAATTACAAAGCAAGAGAAATGTGAAAGGGATACAGGTGTAAATATGATAGTGTTTAACTTTGATTAACATATGAATGAAATGATAAATCATTACATTTGTGAAAACAATTTTCAGCGAAGTTCATCAGATAATATAATATGTACAGATTAAAATTTTTATATTTACCAGTCTCTAAATTTAATATAAATAATTTATCATTAAACCTCTAATTGTGTCACCTACAAACCACTATCTAACAGTACTTCACTTAAAATCGTTTTACGAATTACGAATGTAATGATTTATCATTGCATTTAAAATTTAGACAAAATTCAACTCTATCCTCTTTACACCTGTATCCCTTCCACACCAATATCGCTACCCTTGGTTTTTATACTTTAAACTTAACTATTAATAGGACGTTTCTAAACTTCTGAAGTTCAACCAGATAATGAAGGAATTGATTAAAATATAAATATAATTTAAATATTTAAAACACAAAATTTTATCACATACGTATATAGGAACCATATAGATACACTTATTAGTACATAAATAAACACCCCATAAAATTTTCTAGTTTCTCAGTATACATAAGTAAAATATATAGACCTAAATTCTCAAAATTGCCAATTTTATCATTCATTATATACGTATACATAAAAACGAAAATTTTACAAAATATTCAAAATCCTATATTTTGTAGAAAAATTAACGTAATGGTACCTAAATGTTACCACATATGTATAGTATCCTATGTAAACACCAAATAAAATTTTCAAGTCTTTAACTTAAAAATTGTCCTAGTTATCGCGAAATATTAAAATCTAATTCGTCGAAATTTCCGTTTTTGTGAAATATGCCGTTTTCGACAATTTTTCCATAATATTTTCGTTTAAACTAAAAATATCGATTTTAAACAGCTATAAAAAAAATTAAGTCAAGAAATTTTTTAATATTTTGATACGTTATTAAGTAATATGTATATATACTTGAGTAAAATTTTCAGACCCAAATGCCCAAAATTGTCAATTTTATCAAACGTTATATACATAAAAACGAGAATTTTACGAAATATTATATGTCCTAGTCCTATATTTTGAAGAAAAATTAACCAAACGATTCCGAAATTTTATCAAATATGTATAGTAGCTATGTAAATATCTAAAAAAAATTCAGGTCACTATCTTCAAAATTGCCTGAGTTATCATGAAATATGAAAATCGAATTTATCGAAATTTCATTTTTCGTGAAAAATGCCGCTTTTTCGTCATTTCTTCGAAGTTTTTTCTACCGCTTACGGTCAATTTTGAGAAATTCGAAAAATGACCTAAATAAAGTACCAACAAGATCCACTTTTCTACCGGAAACATACCCTATTCGTGATAATCGGAGCATTATTTCGGTTCGTAAAAGTGTTTTCAGACATAAAAAAAAAAACAAAACGAAACAAAAAATAATCACACATCGTTGTAAAACCAATATATATAATATGACATTTTGTATAATTATTATACATCTTAAATGCAAATTATATTATTCATATTTAATGGTCAATAATGAAAATAATTCGTCGGGTAAGATGATGGTTAAATATCAATTTATCCTGAAAAATGTTTAAATATAATGTATACTGTATGTCAAAACATAACGTCTAAAAAAGATGACGTATTCCATCTTAAATTTTTAATAAAATTTGACGTCAATTGAGGAGGGGTTAATCCCCCCCATAAACAACCCATCGGTACATCAATGATGTACTATGTAGGATGTAGGTATAATAAAATTATGAGATGTACTGGTGTATAATGAAAAATATTTTATAATCCGACCAGGTAATGTAAAGAAATATCATAATTTACACTTAGAAGTTGGTATCACTACATAGAAAATATAATGTTTTTCGGTATCAAATAGTTTTAACTAAATAAATTTTTTTTTATTTTAATAATGAAAAAGTTCTACACATGAAACCTTTTAATTCTAAATATTATATTTTAAATTTTTAATATTAATTCGATTAATAATTAATGAAAAAACAATTTACAGTTCAAGTTTTGTTCTTTGGAACATTCATGATACTGTATCAAATTTTCATAACTTAATATTTACTGCGAAAATAGTTATTCAATTTCTAACTTAAAAATGCTCCCGTGAACAATTATAAAAATTACGATAGAACCTTTTCATTCTGAGACGACGAAATAATAAATACATACGAAAAATTATGCAATCACCAGATATTATTTATAGCCATGCATGTATAAAATTTTTATTTTATATTTAAGGAATAAAATAAAGTTATTTGTTGTTTATCGTACAAACTCTTTCAGCCACTAATATTAGTACGAATGTACCAATAAATACCAAAATAATACCTTTATATTTAATTTTTCTTATTATACAAAAATATAATTTATTTTTGTAATAATTATTTACTAAGTAAAGAGGCCCTTATGAGGACCGGCCCATAGGGAAGATTCCCGATTTCCCGATAGGCCAATCCGCCCCTGGTAATAACTTACTAATGTGAATAACAAAAACTAATAAGATTATAACAATAACAACTATAATAAAACCAGTCAGTAATAAACTAATAAATAATAACATTAACAAATTTCTTATTACGTCCGTAATTGTCGTTTCCTTTTATTTTCCTTTAATTCTATTAAAATTTATTTTTTGGCAAACAACATCTTTTAACCGACACATCAATGCATATTTTTGTTTAGATACATTACTTGCAAAATTATTGATATAATAATCGCGTACCCCTTTGACATGAAACGAGTGTCCCTGGGGATACATGTACCGCAGGTTTGGAACCACTACTATAATATATTAATTAATTTACGGAAATTTAATATACTTAGATGTTCTGAGAAAATGTAATATACACAATATTTATAACATAACTAACATTATTTATAGTTTTAAATTTTAAATCATGACAAACTAAGGATTATGTATAAAATATACTCATATTATAAAATTTGTTAAAGTATTTAGATAGACTAGTGTAGGGTGGTTTAAAAATATAATATAAAGTATCTATATACATTCTTTCAAAAACTCAACTTTTTTAACGGTTCAAGTGCGAAGATTTAAAATTTAATAAAAAGCTTTTACCTTTTTTAAAATTGAAAAAAGGCTCAAGTACAAAAAAAAATTAAATGTTACTATGAAGAAGAATACCTATTGAATTTTATTTTTTATATGAGTATTGTATCTGATAATTAACAGATATAGTAATTATACAAATATGAGTGTCAAATTGTCAATATTATTTCTTATAATTATTACTAAAATTCTGAAATACATTAAGTAAATTTAAAAAATTTAATTTATTAAACTGTTATTGTTTATTTAACTGTTTATTTACTGTTTTAATTTATTTTAATAAATTAAATTATGTTCGAATATTGATATTTGGTTAACATGCCATTTATTACGCACCTTTTAATATTCTCCAACCCTATTTAATCGATATTGTAATTTTAGTAGTGTGATAAATAGTAATATACATTACTCTTATTTTCATAACACTACGTCACTACCACTACCATGTTGCTAGATTATGATAAAAAAAAAAAGATTAATAAAATAGTAGAAAAAAAATAGAAATAATTATCTTCATAATCGTCTGGATTCGTCTTTATTCGTACGAATTCAACTTGATAGAATGAGAATATTTTGTTTTAAATTCAAACGTACAATAAGTAAGTTTATTAATAAATTTTGTATGTATGTGTGTATATATATAATATATTACACATATATAATATACTGATATATTTACATTTATATACGTATATATATAAAACATCCATTAATTTATATTTACACGTGCATTCAACTCCCTTTGTAACCGGTTTTGGCTTTATACACAAAGTAACAATGACCGTTTCATTTTCCATTAAACATAATATATTATTGTCAACATACAGGTATACACTCACTTCACCTGTTTTTTTTTTTTTTAATTTACTATCTACTATAAAGGTATATTATTCAAAACGCCTCGTTTATTTTTCTTCTCTGAGCGTATTAAATAATTATATACAAAGATAATATTATACATAGTTACTATACTAACGACCGTGTATTTCGATATTTACTTATTACAGAATAATACTCGTTCTGTTATACCTAAGGTATTAATATGTAAATATAGGGTCAGTTTTCCGAACTGTCGAAATATATACAACGATATAATTTTTTCAGATGATTACGTAATGTGTTTAATATTAAGTTTAATCATAATTAAATTTTTGAACTCATTTATAGATATGTAATATAATATTATATTAGTATATAATGTTCCATACGTATTACAGGAATTTTTACAATTTTTTTGGCAAATAATTACAATTATAAAAACATATTTAAACATTATAAAAAATACAAATACCTATATCAAAATGATCCTTAATTAGGTATAATAATTTATAGGCACAGTCGTTGCCCGATAGATTAGCACAGGGGTGGTGCTTTTTATTAATTTATTGTATACCAAACTATATTATTACATTACTTCCACCAAACTAGGTAGTTTGTTTACTGTTTATGAGCCGTTAACAACGTAGCGTCGTAGCCATGGACGACGCATTTTCCGGGCTATGTCATATTGGTGCTAAATTCGTGGACAACGATGCATTTTGTACACCGTCGACTTGCGCTCTATCAGCAAACAAATTATAGTCATAGTGTGCGTTTCTGTTTTCGTCCACCCAGCGCGGTGCATTAGGTTATTTATTTTAAATTTATAAGAATAAATGACTATGGATGACAATGACACTTAGATATTAGTAGAACATACTTTTTACCATGACAAAATAGATTCTATTTTGTCATGCTTTTTACTTAATTTAATTTTACTTAATTGTGTCGCCGCCGCCATTCCAATTTATCTGGGAACAACTGTAGTATGTTTAAGGTAGCATTATAACATATTTTACTATAATGAGAAGTTATTTAATACAACTGGCATAATTTTATCTGCAGTACCAACCTTTCATGTATTTATTTTTCATATAGCATGTGACACTGTAGCAGACTTTTATCTGATAAATAGTTTGAGATAATATTTTTATCATATCTTATTGCTTTACTATGCTAAATTGCTAAATTCTTCCACAATTTACCAATATATAATAAATTATAATCGTTTACCTAATATTGATTTTTTTTTTTTCATTGTTATAAGTACATTTTTACAAATATATAATTTCTTGTTAACTAAAATTTGATGTATTATACTTAGACGATTTGTTTGGTTTGTCTAGAATGAAAAATTGTCCGCATTGTGATTTATGATCTACTCTAATTCTAGTATTAGAAGACCAATCTGTTTTTTAAAATATTGATTAGTTGAATAGTTATTGAGAACATATAATATTGTCACCGATACAAATATTTTATTACTTTAACAGTATGCTATCTATTTTTTTTTTTTTTTTTAAGTTATTTCTCTTATTTAAGGATAATAACTAATTTTAGATCTTAAGCGAAACGATGAATGTATTTTTTTTTACAATATTATGTCGTTTTTTTATTTTTATTTACTCTATTACTCTATTGTAGAGAAATATTTAGAAGATCCATAGACATGAACTCCAGCTAAGCTACAATATATAGATGAGTTTATTGTGTTAGAATATTTGATTTATATCTTCATAATAATATTGTTAAGAAAAATTCAAGGTTTTTCATAGGCAATTCAAATTTACACTCAATAATATTTATTAAATATAATATTATATAATTTCTTACTTTAAATAATTTGTATGTGTTTTTTCAGAATTTTTAGTTATAAAACTAAACACTTGTTAATGTGAAATGCTATATTACAGTACTTATTGGTGAAAGACAAAAGACATGGACACATGACATATAATATTGATCAATTAATGAAAATTCTATAGACCATACAGTTAATAATTATTATATTATTCTTGCTATAGTGAGTATATTATTTTAAAAATTATATCATAAATATTCACACAAATATAATAAATATATTATTTAATGTTTTAGATTTAGAGAATACTTCAGAGCCTTTGAACACAAATCTAATGTTAATCAAGGAATGTAATCTCACCTAATTTAGTTCTTGAAAGAATAATAAGAGACAAAAATGATGACCGAAAAATAAAAATAAATAATGAGTCAGTTATGTAAGAATAATCAGATTGCGATGATAATGTAACATCATAGCTCATAAATGCAAGTAAATGAATTGGTTTGTACATAGACAAGAGGAAAACTGGAAAAATAAGTAAATTGTTGTGTAAAGAAGACCATCAAACATAGACCTTATTG
>JAIUCT010000016.1:3646372-3658578 GCA_021307375.1 Tetraneura akinire | reverse complement strand
TAAAAACATTGGCTCATGAACTAACCTTCTCCTATAATCGTTGACTGATATACCAGGAGCTCAGAAACCAGTGCAATCGTTAGATGATACTTCAGTCGTCAGTCATTTATTATCGTTTCTATTGAACATCATGAATCCCTGATCAAACAATCACAAATTTTAATATTTATCATTATTATTATTATTAATTTTTATTTTGAATTCATCTTGTATAAATATTGTTTTTACATAAAGAGATACACCATTGTTCTCTTTTTTATTTTATATTTAATATAATACAATAATAAATAATATTAAATAATAATAATTAATTATATTTAATAAAAATTATATGTAATAAAAATAATTAACCAATCATAAAATATATTTTAAATATTAATTCGATTTTATTCATTTATTCAATTTTTTTTTTTTTGATGAATAATAAAACAAGTATCAGTAATATCACTAATCGGTGTGATAATAATATTACGATGTATTCATATTTGTTTGTACACCTGTACGAGTTATTTATTTTGCATACATTATTTATTAAAGTATTGTTTTATTTATAACTTGTAAACTAAGCAAGAAGCATATTCGTATGAAAAAAATGTATGACCTTATTTACAATAGGAATAAATTTTTAAATGTAATGTTTTATCTAACGTAGACGTTACACGTCGTATATTCTCCTGACGTTAAGCAGAAATGCATTTATCAAACATTCCTACTATATTATGCACCCTTTTTTTCTATTTCTAATACGTAATAATATACTTTGTGGGATCCATATTTATATTATTTTCTATAAATTATAATATATCTAAATATCTACTAAAATAATGTAATTGTTTACAGTTGTTCAGATTAGGCGCAACCAGTTTGGCCTAACGAGTTTTTATTATTTTTAAAATAGGTTGACAATGGTTATAACTTTATAAGTTATAACAGTTACTTTATATTATTTAATATGAATGTAATAATATTATGTATTTATTGCTGTCGTGCTCAGCGAATAATATTTTTAAGTGTATTAGTCTTACAACCTTACAAGCTGTAAAAAGATATTTCGTATAATTTTGTGCAAGAAAAATTTTGCAAAAGGAATTTGATATAAATAATAGAGACTTGTTAATTTTATTAAGTTATACAAATGATAAAATTTTAAAGTTTTTACTTTAATTTATAAATAATTATATGGGTATATTTTATAATAATTCATTTATCATATCTCAGTAAACTGGGCTCAGAATTATTATTATTGTTTTCAAATCATAATTGTTCATACTATAACAGTATCTTACCATAACTATATCATTATCATTTCTATTAATTTTTTAATTTATATCATATTTTCTAGATTGGTGTAAAGAAATGTGTAAAATAAGTTAATAATATGAAAAATATATAAACATACAAAAATTATTTATTTTAAATACGAGTACTCATAATATTTTCTACTGTTCACAATATAATGACATATATACAACAGTTACGTTGTAACTAATATAAATTACAACAAATAATTTAAAATTTTTATAATAATTTGTATTATTATTTTAATATGCGTATATATTCAAAATAGTGGAACAATGTTATTTTATGAATACTAGTATGTATTGCAAAATTGTTCATAAGAGTTCATCAAATTTTCATAGTTGTATATTTTATATAGATCAATTTTGGTGTAAAATAATTCATTATAAATCGTCTTTAGAATGTAATGATTTATCATTGCATTCAAATGTTAATCAAAATTCAACAATAACCTCTTTAAACCTGTATCCAATTCATTTGCTTTTTATACTTTAATCAGCTGCAAAAAAAAAAAAAAAAAAAAAAAAAAAAAAACTGAGTAAAGTATAAAGAATTTGTGCTTCAATGAAATATTTGTCAAGTTTATTTCACATATTGAAAGAATCTATAAGATAAGAAGAATCCATAATAAATATTATAAATACTTTAAATATTAATTTTACTCAGATTTCAACTATAAACACCTATAGAAATAAATTGATACTTGAGATTTTACTATATTTTGGAAACACAAAGTTATATATAATATATATATTATATATATATATTATTATATTATAATATTATATAATATATATATAATTATATTTATATTCAATAAATTTTTCAAAAAAATTAAGCCTTGGGATTTTTGTAATTCATCTAAACAATTTCTTCTTTACACCTGTATCCCTTCCCTTGCTTTTTCAAAAATTTGGTTCAATTTTATGACACTGAAGTCGAAAAATTGTTTTATAAAACAATAGTTTTCTCTAGTTTTTATTATTCATTCATCTGGCGAATATTATTATGTCAATTTAGATTTCACCTAATGGAAATTTATTTAATTTAATTTAATATACTAGTAATTGGAACCCTATAACCTTATATCTAATTTAAGCCAATAATTTTGTAAAACATCCTAATTAATTAATATTTATTATTCCAAAATTAGTATTTTTTATTCGGGAACAATCACTGTTGGCCTTGGGCGATACGGTGATACAGAAATAAATATTAAACGCCTTAACATAAAAGAATAGATAACATAACATTGTTACATGTGTATCTATAAAAAAAAGTTTCAAAATTCCTACTCTTGAATCTTTATGATAATAATTAAAAACGTATGATATTACATTAATTTATAAATTATTAGTTATTAGTTTATTACACTAATATTGAACGAATCATAATATAAATTCTTTCATTCTGCAAATCTGGAATTATATTTTTATAAGTTTCTGTAATTATAAAAACGACAATTTATCCTTTGGTATTTAATTACTTATTGATATTTCTTTACTTATATAACTTTGTGAGTATAACTCTAATTGAGTGACTTGGACTTTTCGTATATAAGAAAATCTGAGACTTTACCCACCTACATGTTCTTATAATAAAAACACTGACAAATTTTACTCACTTTTGTGGTACTTACATAATAACTATCATTATATAATACTCACGCGTAAAAGTTCATTCTATAATATTCAAACTGATTTAAAGTTTAAACGCTTTATGTATACTGAACAAGTAAAAATCAGATGGTAAAATTACAATTTTGAAATATTTTTATTCTTTTTCTTATTCTAATATAAATTATATAATTATTGTTTTTTTAATAATATTGTACAGTAACTTTAATAATACAATAATCTTATTCTGTAGGTATTAAAATTACATTAGGTTAATGGAATAATAATGAATTATTGAATCCAAAAATTAAGGTAATAATATAATAAAAAATATAAAATAATCGAATATTTAAAATTTAAATAAATTGCAATTATTTTACATAATAGATAATGTAGATTTTAGAGAACTAGAGAAGTATTTTTTTTTAAATTTAACGAACTTATTTATATTACAAATTTAAATTATATACTTGGGTAATATTCTTAAAGTATAAATTTATAATAATTACCTATCATTCATATTAATTAAAATATATGGTATAATATACAATTAAAAATATATTGTATAATTATTTTATTATGGGTAATATTACGTTGTAATTTATTATAGATATAAATATTAAAGTGGACCATGAGAACTATCGTAATATAACGTATATATACTCGTATATTAATATACGTGTATCTTATATCGAAAAATTTAAATGATAAATATGTATAATTATTTTACGATTTGATCATGATTATTGTGCCATGTATACGTATAAAATAATATTTTAGGTTATGAATCAAATAAATTGTTGGTAAAAGCACTTGATTAATATTCATTTTTAAATATATTAACATATTATATTATTTTTAATATTCTCATTAAAATCACAATCGTAATAAAAATAAATATTCAAAAAGTAATATTGATCTCCGTTATAATTAATTATTATTTTTAGTGACAAACCTTAATTGGATTTAAATTTCTATAACATTACTATGAGAAAATTTACCATAACCCTTAAACTGTACATAATACGTAGGTATATATATATATATATATTATTATATGAATAATCAGTACCTACTCACTAATTACACATCATAATAAAATGTTTATTATTCATAAATATTAAAATATATAATAATATTAATGTATATTGCCGCATACTAAATTCTTTAGATTTCAAATAATTACGAATATCATAAAATTAAAAAATATTTTATAATACCACTTAAATTTTAATTTCGAATATTTTATTAAACGTTATAGGTAATGCATTAAAGTCAATGTTTCCTTTTTTTTTTTTTTTTTTACGATTATTGTTAATTTACAATCACAGGCCAATACAGGTGTTACTTTCAGTTTTATAGTTTTATGTATATTTCAGTAGAAGATTGTAAAATATTTTCATGGATAAAAATAAAAATAACTAATACCCTAAATGATTTCATATTTTTATAAATTACAATATACACAAATATTATATATAATAATTATTTATATAATGTATAAATACATATCATACTCGTATCATTATAATCACATAGGTACTATATGTTATACCTATATGTGATTTTAACTTTAATTTTGATTTTATTATTTTATAGTCCAGTCATTTAACGATATTTTGAAGAATTAAATCGGAAAGTTTTGAAACTTTGCAATAAGTTTGGTTATAGGGTCCTGATTAACCGAAAAAAAGTCGCCGTCCTTCCGAGGTCCGGAAGTGTCCGCCATCTTGGATTTTATGTCCCATTTTTCAGTTTATTTAAATTATCTTTAAAAATACTAAATTTATATCAAAAATAACTCTATAGAGAAATGTAGCTGACAAAATTTTAAACAAATATGGTTCTATTATTTTTTTTGTAGCTTGAATAGGTTAATAGCAAAATTTAACCATCTGTTATATAATATTAGCCGCGGCGCGCTATAATACTATACATACACTGCACGTAGGCGGCACGCCGCACTCGTATCCACTAGAAAACGCAATAATTACGTTTTTTTTAATATATTAACATATTACAGATAGAATATATTATTGATACACATTAAAATATAAATAATTAAAATATTTTAATCATATATCTACACCGCATTTTATTTAGTAAAATATAAATATTTTTTTATAACATTATTATATATCGGTATATTGAATATTTTACATAATTAATACAAAATTTGAATATAAATTGATTTATTTACATTATTTTTTTTTTACCATTAATATTATTATTCTTATTTATTATACATATTAAAATACAAATCATAATTATTTTTTACGTTTGGATGATTGTTCACGTATTATTTCGTCTTCGTCCTCATTTAAATTATCATCGGAGCAGTCTTCAATAATTTGCTGTTGTTCACAATTTAAACAAGAAAGGCCTAATTGCAACGGTGATATAAATGATTTTGGTCTTGTTGCAGCCATAATTGAATGAGCGATTGCAGTACTTTTTCTTGTCAATTCAATTCTCTCTTTTTTTTTAGTACTGATAACTTCGTCTAAAAATACTTTTAGTGTTTTCGGTACAACCCTAACAAATTTTATATTCATTACACATACACTACTGTTTGACAAAATGATAAAAATGATATTATTTTTTCTATGTATGATAAATATTATATTATATTTACTACACTATAGTACCTATCTAGTTTCTAGTCAAGTATTATATTTTATAAACAGTAATCTTTTGATGCATTTGACACTAAGTTGGATTGTGACGTAAACATAAAATAAAGTTACAATGTTAGTAAATCAATCTATTATAAAACTATATACCTATGTAATTAATAGTTGAAATTGTTCGAAATCAAAAGACATATATTAGTATTTTAAAAAATATAACCTTAGGCCAATGAATAATATTCAAAATTAAAAAAAGATTAAAATCGCGGTAATTCGGTATGTGATGTTAATTTATTTTCCAAAGCTAAAAAAATAATATAACTTTTATCAATATATTATATAATTGTAAAATAACATTTCACGAAGGATGTTTGCTCGCAACAGTTGGTAGTATTTTTTCGATTTCGGATCATTATCATTTTCCAGATTTCGGACGAATGCTTATCACTGGGTATATTACTCAACATAATATTTTATATTATCCCGAGTTAAATGCTTAAGTTTTGGTTAATCGTGATATTAATATTAATAGAAAGTTTAAATCAATTTATATATAACGATCGATTTATAATATAATATAATATAAAACATACCGAACGCCATATTGCCGAATTCGGCAAAAACTTTAAACGGTTGGATCACGATGTAGAGAAGATAAGGTGGTTCCACTCCATAGAGTAAGATAGAGACGGCGTTCCGTCAAAATTTTGACACCGGGAAGGGTCTTGAAATCCAGTGTCACCATTTTATGTAACAAAAATACCGTAAAATAAATCACAGAAAATAATAAGTAAAAACAATTTATAAAATACCCTATTATTATATATTTATTATATTAGACTATAGAGTTAAAGACTGTGTTAGTGTGTTATAGTTATTAGTTTATTACTTTATTTGTTTATTACCATTATTGAGTTTTTAATAAATAAATATCATATGTAGGTATATTGTATTGTATAATTGTGTATTATTAATTATTATATCAATAATCAATGTACATTGTACATCACGATTTAAGATATATCTTAAAATCGTGAATCGTGATGATCATGAGTGGCGTATTTAGGATTTTGTCAAGGGAGGGATATGTATTTGGCGTTCTGCTACATATAACGCAACTAGGCATAATGGTAATAACTTAATAAATTTAAAATAACTTATAAATATATAAATATAATATAAACTATATATATTTATATAATATAAAATTATAAATTTAAATATTAAAAAAATATTTAAAAATGAAATAAAATACTAATAAAATTTTTATTTAATTGAATGATAAGTTATATGATAAGTACTGATAAGTTGATAATATGAGATAAATAAATAATTTATCACTGATAACATAAAACTGTCAAATTGTTATACAATTTATTTTACGGTATTTTTGTTATATAAAATGACAACACTGGATTTCAAGACCCTTTCACGATTCAAGCGTATTGTATGGCTGGAATATATAACGCCGCCTCTATCTTACTCTATGTTCCACTCCGACTAAATTAGTGGGTCTAAAAATTATTGCATTTTGGTAGTACAATTTTGTCACCCAGGCAGCGCCACCATTCGACCGGAGGCCGACTTTTATATGAAATTAATAGGGATTTTTTTTACATATTTTTATTTATTATTATTTTATAATTCATAATAATTAAAAAATATTATGTTTCTATCATATTTATTGCTATATTATATGTTATTTAATTTGTGTTTAAAAATATAGATTATATTTTATTTTAAAAACCACAATATACGTTTATGTATCACATTATAATATGTATTATTATTTTAATTCTCATTTCTTAAAAGACGTTTTGGTTAAACGATGATTATCCTTGTATAACCATTTATAATATTTATAATACGTAATATAATAATTATAATATTACATTATGTACAAGGAAAAATTTGTGCTCAAATAGTACCTACTTCTCTTTTCCTAATGTACACAAATACATTTTCAGTTTATTGATTTTAACTAATTGACTTAATGTAGAAAATTTAGTTTAATTCAAGGAAATTTTTTCAATACCTACCTTATGGTTTTATTCATTATATTTATCTCAGAATTCATTAACCCTTTCACCATCATGTATAGTCTGTACAATCTGCGCGTATGGAAACAATTTTTATTTATCGTATATTTTAAAATTTATAATATAATATTTAGTGTTAAATCCATACCTTTACACTTCACCATCTTCGAAAATTTGCCTCGATTTTTACACTAGGCGCATTTTTTGAAGATGGTATAAACAACTTCAGTGTTATAGCGTTTTAGTGCCTTGGTGGTGTTCGCATCTAGAAATAGAATATAGAAACGAACAAAAAATGGTTATAATGTACTATATTATATATAGCATTTATTCATTTCGGGTGGATTTAAAGGCTCACTCCCTATAGTCCTACACGGGAGATACTTATTATATTTTTTGACCATTCATAATAAATACACTCGTTAAAAAAAAAAAAAAAAAAAAAAAAAAATTATATTATATTATATATTATATTATAATAATTAATATTAAATATTTTCATTATTATAATATATTGGTATTAAATGTCTCAATATTGGTATAATTTATGCGATATATTACAAATTATATGATTGAATAATTCGTTTTGTTAATTTTTGTGATTAAAAAATAATACCTCGAACGAATCGAAAAAATCTATATTCGACCGCATAAAGACGATATTTTTTTCGTCGTATATCATCCGGTACGCCGAACAAAAAATATAAAACTTTGTTAAAACGGACAAGAAATATCATCGATGTTAAAAAATAATATCATAATTCATATAAGTACTTATATTGTTACGACTAATAATCGAGTAAATGGAACGCTCAACAAAAGTCACATATAATATAATATTATTTCGTATATTAATGTTTCTTTAAATCATTAACGGAAAAAAATAAATAGTTCTTCGTGCAAGACTAGACAGTTGAGAACTCGAAGGAAAATTTCGTGTAAAACGATAAAAAAAATCTTATCCGAGGAATGTTTATTGTATACATCGATGATGGCGTCCGGCGCAACCGTCTCATAAAGTCATAGTTATAAAATATAAAGTGTGTGAATTTGGACAAAATATTTCGTTAGAATATATAACACGGGCAGAGTTGCCGGGGATTGAAAAAAATAAACAAATATTATTTATTATGAATACGTATATTAGAATTTAGTCGAAACTCACTTCGATCGGTCCACACGGTTCAAGCCGGAATTTGGTTGTCTTGCACGTCGGCCATTAGTTAGTGACGACTATAATATAAAATAAAATAAAATAATAATACACGTAGATTTATAAATATTTTAGTTATATAGGTATATTATGTCCATATAAAAATAGTATACACAAATATTATCAAAACACAAAAAAGTTGTAAATATTTATGTGAAAAAGACGAGGGTAATAATAAACTAACCTATACAATATACATTAATAATTTTATATCAATGATCAGTGATCACGAGCCGCCACTGGTATTATTATATTATGTTACAAATATATATCTAGATTTATTCAGGTATTCAATTTCATTGTAACGTAAAAAGAGTTAATTTACAAAATTATTGCGATATTTCTATTAAAATTAAATTAATTATTGAATTTTGTATAATATTATACGGTCCTTGGGGGGGGGCGATCGCCCCTATCGCCCCCCTTAAATACGTTCCTGATTTTAGTTGTCATAAACGCGTCTAAATATTGATTATAACGAGAGTTATGTCTTGCGTACAACGCGAAGATAATAATACGAGTACCTATACTACAATATTCAGGCAGCTTCAATTTTATTCGTGGGTTTTATGTAATTTTTATATCTTGTAATGAATGTTAAATTATATAAATTGTTTTTTTATGGTTAAAGGTTAATCTTGTATTCCTGTTGTAAACTTTATTGTCAGTCGTTGGTCGTGGTGTCAACCGCTACTTGGGAACCCTGACCGAACAATAATTATAATATGTATACCTATATCTAATATTATTTCTATTATAATATTATTGTAACAAAATATTCGGCTATCATGGAATGCCTATAATTAGATAATTTATTTTTATTTTACACAAATTTGTGAGGTTTCGTATTTAATGTTTTACGGTGGAGTTAAAGGATGACATGTACATCATGTACCTACACATAAGAAGCACAACATATTATAAATTTATAAATTATTACAGTAAAATCAATAATAATGTAATTTATTGATAGTATATACAGGGTGATTTTTTTATCATGATCCAGCGAATATCTTTAAAAATATAAGTAGTTTTTAAAATTTTTTTTTTTTAATTATTACTACACATTTTGATCTATATTTTTTCATAGTTATAATATTTGTACCCTCATCCCTTATATGATAAAACAATATCAACTTTTAATTTTCAAATGGCAACATATGTTTTAAATAGTAAAATCTTAAAGAATGCATTTAAATAAAATTTTAGACGTGCAGTTTGTGGAAATCCGACTTATACTTCACGAGTAATTAACATTTGAAAGTATAGACGAGGGGAGTTCGCGGTAACATCAACAATAATCGACATATCGCATCGATAATAATTAGATGATTTCAAATTAACGATGTTGGTAATTGATATTGAACCAAATATCGATTATGTTGCGAAATTTGAGAAAGGTATATTATACTGTATATCCATTTAAATTTAAAATTTCTCAATCCAAGAATCATAATATAATAATTATTTCCAAATAATATTCTATATTTATATCTTGCGGAAAACGCAATAACGTCCATAATATAAATAATATTGGTAAATAAAAATATTTAGAATTAATTAATTTTTAAGAGAAAAAAAAAGCCAACGGCACGTAGTGTTCCCAAGCGGTCACCCATCCAAGTACTAACTACGCCCGACGTTGCTTAACTTCAGTGATCGGACGAGAACTGGTGTATTCAACGTGGTATGGTCGTTGGCGATAGATTATTGATTAACAAAATATTTAAGATGTATTTTATTTAAACAATTTAAATTATAATCATAAAGTAGTTTTAATCTTAATATTATTATTTTTTTTTTAATTTCACCATGTCGCCTAGGAAAAAATACTTAAAATATCCACTGTTATAATATATAATAGCATATTACAACATAATGATATATAGGTTATATATAAATGATTACAATAGGTGAGTATCTTTAATAAAAAAAAATATCTGATTTAATATGATTATTAATTAGTGATTATATTACAATTTAAAATAATAGTGCGAAATACATTTACGTTGTAACACGTAATTATTATTATTATTTTTTTTTTTATCGTATTCAAATGTATACTTTGAATATCCAATTGACCAATTATTATATCCGCAAATAATACTATGGACTCGTATACTCAAATTCTAATAGTATAAATTTGTGTAAATTTTTAAATGACCTACTGTGATAAAATGAAATAAAAATAAAAATTGAAATGATAAGCGTGCGAATTCAAATAAATTGTTGTAATATTATATACATATAAGGTACTTAACTATAGTTGTGCTACAGAGTGTTATTATATGTAATCCGTGGTGGCAAACATTAATCGTCAGATCGATTCTGCGAGTCATTCTTTTATTATTGAAATTTATCTGTATTTATATTATAGGTACCAATAGCCAATAGGTAGGTGTAATATTATAATCACATGGGTTTTCGTGTCGATTTAAGTGTACAGTCTCAAAAAATTCAAATCGCGTGAACCTTCGATGCTATGGGTGTAATATTATAATATAATAATTATTCATGTAATCATGATACGTTTGGTATGTAATTAGTAATTAATAATAATTATATATTATTAATCGTGTACCTACTCGTACAATAAAAACGACTTAAATTTGAATCGTTAAACGATAACACTTTGACAAGCTCGTGGTTTATCGCGTGCTAACTTTGAGAATAATTAAACTTATCTATGTTATAATATATTCTCTTTCATTAGTACTCCCAGTCTAATTAACTAGAGTAAAGGAAGGATTTAAAGGGGTAGACTTGTCTTTTAAGTTAGTTTAGTCGGAAGACCACGTAATTCCGTTGCGGACATAATTTTTTTGTTAAATTACATAAGTTGTGAAAAATATGTGATTGATTTTTTAATTGTTCAAAATATATTTATATTAAATTGCTCATAATAATTTAGTGTTAAAAGTAAATGATATCGTAACTTAAGAGAATGGAAATATCTAGCAGGTTTTAACACGTGGTTTTAGGAATTTATACCAAAGTAATACCTACACAAAATAATATAGGTACCATTATAAATTATAAATTATAATTTAAAATATAATTATAATTATAATTATAATTATAAATTATAATGTATAATGGCAAATTATATGTACTCGTATACGTCGAAAATACAAAGTATATTATATCATATTATTATATGATGATTTTTACTTAACTCGCGGTCAGTTTGAAAGAAAATAACCGTGTTAACAATAATATTTTTTTATTTTTTTTTTATATAATATCATTATCCATTTCGAAATGATTTAGATTACCTACCTTTATAACGTTATTAGTGTATAATAGTACAACTGTTGTTATAACGCAGAGCGTATATTATGACGTCGTCTTCCTTTCATAGTTAATAATAATAATAATAATAATAATAATAATAATAATAATAATAATA
>JAIUCT010000016.1:3596356-3646362 GCA_021307375.1 Tetraneura akinire | reverse complement strand
ATTCGAGTACATGACACGCACACGTATGTATTCAAGAAAAAAGTCGATTCAAATCATGTTATAAATACGTTTTATGTTTACTAATGCGCTTAAATGCGAATAATATCGTTTTAAATACCGACTAGGTGGGCGAATGATTGAATTTTAAATTGAACTGTTGTTGACACCGATTTTTATTAGTCGTGATAGTCATGACACATGAGAATAAAACGATTTTTACGTGCCTGAAACTACACTTTTATTATTCGATATGCGGATACGATATTATAAATTATAATAGTGTACTCTTATACGCGATAGATATTAAAAATACGATAACATGATGATAATACAGAAAACTGGAGATACGCCATATACGGTATAGGTATACTCGTAATATACGAGTATAGTGAGTAGTAATTATATTGTAACGAAAAATGTTGTAAAATATAATATTATTTTTTTTTTTTAATTTTGACTACGGACTATACGGTGCGTATCTTCTGAGTATAGAAATTGAAAAAATTATTTTTAATTATCAGTCCACGGTTCGTACACTTATTACGTAATAAATTATGTTATAATAATTATCTAAACAATAATAAGAAGATCCGATAATTTTAAACCACTATTAAATTTTTGTTGGAAAGAAAAGTGATGGAAATGTAAAAATAATAATGCATAACATATTTTGTTTAAATATAAAAGTATTTATAATAATTAACTGGATAATGAAAATAATAATAATTAATATAATGACCTACATAATATATAAATTCAAAAGGTAACAGTCGATAATCGATATAGGATATAACTATAGTATGCCTATATTTTATAAAATCAAACATAATATATAAAATTTTTTTTTTTTTTTTAATATATTATATGGGAACGACAGCAATATAAATATTAAGAATATTATTACAATATATATAGGAATAAAATAAATATTGATAAATATTATTATAATACATGCAGTAGAATAATAAATTATAATTCATAAAACATATGTGAATAATATAATATATTAACATGCATTATTCATTATTTGTATGAGAATACTGCAACACATATGTATTTCTATTTTATTTTTAAAAGATTATCTTAATATGCATTTTTTCTTTCTTAAGTTAATACAAAAATCAGGATATAAATTAATACTGAACAAATCCACTTTACCATCTTGATGATAGAGGATAGACATATAGATTATATACGTTAGTATTAAAAAACCAATAATATTATAATAGTTAAAATATTAAATTAAAATTATGTATTTATTGACCAAAATAATAGAAATGATTGTTAAACTTAGTTGAAAAGTTAATAATTAAATTAATATATTATTTCAGATTATAATATTACTTATTTTCTATTTCGTACAAAAATTTATAAACTATTATTAAACGTATATTATCCATTATTAACATTTGACTTATCTATGTGTCATAATTATATTACTGCCGCATATTTGAGTATAATATATATTTTTAAAAAAAATTAATAATCGGTACCTATTATTATTATTTAAGAATTTTAAGTTCTTAAATTTTGAATGACCAAAAATTGAATAAAAATTTTATTAAATAAAATTCTACGAGTGACTCAACACCAGTAGACCAAAAATTGTTTTTAAATATAGAGTCTTGCCTATAGCCTATATAATATTATACTTTATTATATAGTAATGGTATACGTAATAAAATCTAAATATTAGTTTTAATTTTTTGGCATCTTCTATAATTCTAAATCAATCCTCGTCAGACCAGCATACGCAGATATACGCGGATGTTGTTTTTAAAATTCGGAATACTTAGGATAATATTATTTTAAAAAATCCGTCTATTCGCTCGTTTGTCGGAGTTATGCGTGCGTGTGTCTCATGGACAAATCGCTATTGCCGTGGAACCCCCTTCCCGCAATGGTCCGAACGTAGCGAGAGTTGAACCGCAGCGGTATATGCGAAAACCGGTCAACAAGCCCCGTCGGCGACCGCGCGCCAGCAACTTCTTGGTCCGTCAGTCAGTCGCAGTTTGCACGCGGTGGCGCGCACCGAACGGCATGATATTATCGTTATACGCCATGTGACCGTTTTTTTATTTTTATTATTATTATTTAAACAATAAAATTCTGTTGGTTTTTCGTTTGGTGTCGGTACCGTTTCAGTAATAATATTATTGTTTTTTTGAATTTTATTTTAATACCGCGATCGCAATACACGTTATTAATTATTAACCGTCTCGCGAGTGTAACACGCGTCTGTATAGTTTCTTTCTGCGGTGGATAGTCCATCATTGCCATCTGTCATTGTCGCGGTGTCGAGGACGGTTGCGGCTGCGGGCGACCAACGACCCACAGACCGCAATATCATAGCGCGCGTGACACAAAAATGTCCAAGCTGGACAGGCCGAAACGGCGGCGGCGACACGATCGCGACACGATCGCTGCGGTTTTGGCGGCCGTTATTGTGTCTTTCGTCGCCACGGTCGCGGACGGCCAAAACGTCGCGGGTGAGTACTATACCGAATACGGGATTCGTAGGAATTCGGGTTTTGGCGCATAATTTTAACAGTAATAATAATAAAGCGACGAGACGCGTTCATACGTATAGTATTGGCGTAGGTTAGTGATTAGGTAGTAATTAAATTAGAAATTTCGAATAAAACGCTATAATTCGACGATTAACAATAATGTTATATTTATGATCTTTTGATTTGAAAAATCATCATTTTCAATCCGCACTTTAAAACGCAATGGTTTTGTATCGCCACATAGCCACAGGATATACGTTTTAAGTGCTGTTGTATGTACTTAAATCAAAGTAATGAAAACCACGAATAATGAGGAGTAAATTAAAATTGGGTATAAAAAAAAAAAAAAAAAAATGTCTAAAATTGAAAAGAAAAAGAGGGTTGAACTTATCTCACGTCCAATAATATTAACCGTCAAACTTTTACTCTCTTTCTCATACTTATTCCGCTTCGAATTACACGTTTTCGCGTGTGCACGACGATTTTGGTCGAAAACCGCATTCGGATTGCGTTACGTTTTGTATAAAATATACACATTACGAGTACATAATTTTATTATACATAATTGTAACGTTACAAACAATCGCGTTTTAAACGGCCTCTTATTATTGCGTAGTGAAGTTGGCTCGTTGATATTTGTTTCTGGTTCGTTCTCATCGTGCGTGCGTGAGGTTCCTATCATCTTCGCACGTTTTACAACCTGAAAATAAAATACGCGTATTATGTCGATGTCGTATACAGAGTGATGGGAAGTTCGCGTTTCAAAAACGAATTATCACGGTTGTTAGTTGGTTACCGCCATTTTTATAACACGCGTTTCCGATCACCCTGTACACACACACCCACGCGCCCGGTTTAATTAATAATCAACGTGTTAATATATAATACTATGTAAAATTATTGCTCAACGCGTTTAGTTTTCGAAATACGAAATATAATGTAACGCGTGTTTGTACTGTTTTTACTTCGCCGCGATGAGAATTTTCACAAAACAAATTGTAATAATATAATAATTGTTTTGCTCTTACGTGCACGTGTGTGTATAATATAATATAATCGTGAAAAATAATTGATCGTATTTCAATTATTAACCGTGAATGCGGTTAAGATTAACAATAATTATAATATAATGATTTTACACTTTAAAAGTACTATCCTATCCTATTGATATTATCCTGCATCGCGATCCGAATGATTTGCTTAAAATGTTTTAATGATTTATTGAGCGTTTGTCCTTGAAAACTAAATCGTTGTCCGTTGATTGTGTTTTATGGTAATCTAACGTCTGATTGATATCGTCCACTAAACACAGACATACCTACATGGTTTATGATTCATATAAGATCAAATAATGTACGTTGAACGTTTAATGTTATATTTGTGTATTTTTAATAACGTACAACGAACGCTAAGATTATAAAATATTATGTGGTAGGAAATCGAAACATAAATATTACCGATTTACTCCAGTTTCTGCGTCGTAACCAAAAGTATAAAATCTCATATTCTTCAACATTAAGTCGTTTAATATTATATGCATATGGACATATGGTTTTAAATACTAAAGAGCCCGTTATCGATGAACTTCTGTTGAGGAAAGTTTAATTTTAATAATTATTATTTTTGAAAAAGACCCTATATCCTCTGTTTTAAAGGTTTTAAGCAATTAAATTTAAAATAAGTTTTAGATATACCAACAATATATAAGTTGACTAGGTGTATATTGTAAGTATGACGTTGAAAAAATATTATTATTATTTTAATAAATATCAAGTCACTCTGACACAAATGTTTATCCATTTGTGCGATCAAGTATTGAATGATATTCCAAGATTGTATAATAATTTATTATTGAAACCTAAATAAACGTGCCTATAGCCATTCACATTGGTTGTATTATTACTTTCATCGAAATCGCATTTTCTGCAACAATAAATACCTACATACCGATTTTCCGAATTGTTCACAGCCCGCGCGTACTCTAAAAAATTTCTCGCTAAAATGATATATAAACTCAAAACTATATAGTTCTATATGTAATATAATAACATTGTAAATTAAATGAATTATATACTTGAACCACAAAACCAAAAACAATAGATAGGTATATACCTACTTGATATTTAATAAAAATATTTTATATACCTACAAAAATCATTTTCATTATTTTCTGGTTTAACGTTTAAAAATTTGTTCCACTTATTACATCAGACTAACATCTGCAAAAATTAAACTCTCCATGGACTAAAAGTAAAACATTATGATAATTAATAATATGTAATATGATATAATACGAAAATACTATATACCTAGTACCTACCTATTATATATTAATATTATATAATTGATAATTAAAAATTATAAAATAAATATTATATATAATTATTAATAAAAAATATAATAATACATAGGTACATTATATTATATGTCTTTGTTAGGCGTGTTTCGTGTTTGGTTAATATTTTTAAAATAATTATGTATATAAAACAAAAAGTTATAATATAAACTTTTTAATATTATGTTAATGAAGTAGATTATACGACCTTCGTTATCATAAACATAACGAGATATTTAACAATATAATAATAATTATATATAATAAAAATATTTAGTATTTAATATCATATTATTAATTATAATGTATATTTTAACATTTTTAAAATATGAAATAATATTTTAACCTGACGTTTTAACAATTTCGCTATATATAACTATACGTTTTAAAATTTTGTAACACAAATTGTTTGCATTTATCTTATAATAATATATTATATACTTATACCTAACCGGAATTATAAATCGAAGTGTTATTTTATTGATAATATTATATGATATTAGTATATTTTAAATTTTGATGATTAAAATAAATAGTTATACGAGTATATTATACAACATTCATTTATATAAATATTAATCAGTGTTTATTATATACTATTTACTTAATAGCAAATTATTAATAATTTAATACTATATTTTGTAGAACCTATTCTATAAGTATAATATTCTTATTTCGTTATAATTATTATTCTAAATTTTCTTGGACATGTGCTTACAATATACTTAAAATATTAAACTACTATATTATAAAAGTAACAATATAATGTATCAATATAATAGTACAACTGTTGTATTCAACACATCTGTTGTATTCCTTCGAACCGGCAAAGTAGTTTTATGTTTCTTTTAGCGCGTAAATGAATAACAAAAACAATGGAATAAACCGTTTGACAAAACTGGCAAAAATGACTAGGTATATAACATATTCTATTATTATGTATTTATGTAATTATAATATATGCGCGTACATATGTTATCCATTACGGCAAAGCAAAACTTTCACATTTGTCGAACCGTTATAATAATATATATAATATAATATATAATACGTACTTGTATTTATTTTAAAAACGAATTAAATATATACAGAGTGAATAGAGTTTCATATTACAAAAATAGTAATAAATGAGAATAACTTACATTATGATTATTACTATATTTTTAGTTTCATCTTTATAATAATTTTCTAATATATTAATATTATAAACACTTTGTAGTTAGTGTACAATGTGCAGGAATTATCACAAAAAATCGACACGTGCAATTGTTATAATTAATATTGATAATATATATTCATATAATCATTAATCCATTATGAATGCTCAAATTATAATTTATTAAAAATATCAGTATAATAATTTTAATAAATTAGTAATATATACCGCGAGTATAGTTGTTAGTCAAAATTATAGTGCGTTTAAGTCTCCGGAATTGCGTCTATTTATATATATATATATATATATATATATATATATATAATATTATAATTATATTGTATACATAATATTGCATTACTACATACTTGTCTTCATAACATATCATTATGATTTTTATTCGTATTTAAATTTATTTATTTAAATTTCATATCGAGCGTATTATTATAATAATAATTAATGTATAATGTTATAGTTAAAATATTAAAAGTTTAAAAATACCTATTTAATACTTTATTGCAATTATACTGATAATAATTCTATAATATATGCAAGAATTATTAATTTAAGTATTTTATACTATTATATACATTATATAAATAATAAAATACAATTATAATAAAACTAATAATTATTATATTATTATTTTTTATTTACATATAATTTTAAATTTTTAACACATTTGGAGTTTTGCGAAACTATACTAAATTATTTGACCATATAATATAATATAATGTTTAAAGTACGTTTATATAATTATGTTTGTGTGATTTGTAAAATTACAATTTCGTCAATGCACAAATCTGCAGAACGAAAATCCAATTTATCATGGTCATCATCGTTAATTATTATAAGTAACCTGCGGGCTGTCCGAGAGAAAAATAAATGCACAAATCTCATCACCCGCAGTCACCTGCACGTACGCGACACAATATGTAAGAAAGTATTTTTTAATCCGAATAAGAAATAAACTTAATCGTGTCTTTTTGTATATGTACTCGTACTATTATACACGTCATTATTTATACAGACGAAAACTTAAGAAAACAGTTCGATTGTCTGACCGCGGTTATGGTTGCGGTACAAACTACAAATATAACATATATTTTGTTATAGACTTTATATATAGAGCGTATATGTATGTATATTTATATACATATACTATATTATATTATATATTTTCTAATATAATCCTATACCGACAATGACTCACAAATTCAATTCATTATTATACGTATAGACAGATCTATTTAAATAGTAAAATGCTGACGTTTTCGATTTTTCTTTGTGTATGCAATACTTAATCCATTATTAATTGCCAATTTTTATTTAACAAAATGTAACATCTATATAATATTATACATTATATTATATATGTATATATTTACCTACGTATATATATATATATATATATGTTTAAAAATTTTAAATGTTCAAATTAATCGAAATAGACATTAAATTAGTCATTCGCATTGTTATAAATATTATATTATAATATAATTTATTATTTCGTTTTCGAATTTCAATAGGTATTTTTGTCGCGTTCTGTTCCTGCTTTAAAAAAAAAAAATAACTCAACAATAAAATGGAAAAATGGCGTAGAATGTCGAATGAAAATTATTACACAATCGGAGAAATTTCGTCACGATATAGTACAGATCTGTGCAGACGCAATGACAAATGGTTATCGATTTAATTATACAAATGAATCATCGCTGCGGAACCCGAACAATTTACCAAAAGGGGGGGGGGAAATCAATTTAACACACAATTCATTAATTATTCACAATTAATTATTATATTCTACACTTTAAATTTTGTTAATATATATATATTAATTAATAGTCGAGAAAAAACATTTGTAAAATGCATAATAAAAATATTTCTTCTACACATATAAATAGGGCAATTTGAATATATTTTTAATAATATATTGATCAATATAAATAATTAATTAAACAAGATATGTATAATAACTTATAATAATATGAATATAATAATACACTGCATAAAATAAATTATATATATTGTTTTGTGGTTTAAAAAGCACCAATAATATTTATTGTTTTAACTATATTATAATAATTATTATAATATCAATTCGCCTTTCTTTTTCATTTTTATTAATTAACAATACAATATATATTTTTTAATTGTTTGCGTAACTATCGTATTATACCGTAATCTTGCGTATTTAACATATAGTTTCGTAAGGATTTCACACAAAGTAATAATGCATTACTTTCGGTAAACCTTGCGTTGAAACTTATTAGTTATTAGTTAATTACCATACGCGTATAGTTATAGGTTAATGATAATATTCTCAATCTGGGCATTTTAGAATGATCCAAGAAGGCCATTTTTAAATTTTTAAATTTTATATAGTTATATAATTTAATTTAAACACGTTTTTGGACGTATGAACCTAAAAAGGGTTAAATAATGTTTAGATCATACAAACGATTGGAATTTAATAAGCCCCATTGGATTATATTATAACCTGCAACTATAACCAAAATATCAGACATAATACAAAATATACTATATAGATTACACTACAAAAATGCTTCAAAAATAGTCTGTTATTTTATCAATGAGAAAATTTTAAAATATAGTGTAAAAGCCTTTCCGAATACAATATTATAAATTCAAAACAATTACTATATTTCAGTTAAAATCTTTTGGACTTAAGCGCGTGATATAATCATATTTAAAAGTTAAATTGATAATTATTTCTAAATACAATTTAGATACACAATCCGATAATCAACTATAAAATTTATATTACATATTATTTATATATATATATATAACGTGTAATTATAAACAATGTCGATCGGATTCGAGTTAAACGTTATTGTAGAATATAAAATAATTGTATTTCGCAAAATCTATCTTTGCAGACCAAAATATACGTATATATTTATATATATATATATATCTCCCCAGATAAATTTAACAATGGAAACACGGTGACACGGTGAAAACAATATTGTCAAATATTTGGCCGATAAAAAATAAAAATAAATAAAGAGACCGTATCGAGGACAATATGTAGGCCTTCGATTATCGACTATATTATATATATTATATTTATATTATTAGATACAAGAACGGATTTATATGCACCGGGGTCGTTGTCGCGCGTTTTCTTGGCCTATATATTATATTATGATAAAGAATATTTATATCTATCCAATTATTATAATATGTCGAACGGAATCGATAACTTGTTTAAAATTATTATGTCGAAAGTTTTAAGAGTGCAAATTTTTCTCGTGAAACTTATTTATTTGTCTCCCCTACACTATTTTAACCGAGCAAAATCGTTCGCTATAGCCTGCAAAAAGTCAAAATATAATCTATAAATATATATATAATATGAACACATAATATTATTATTATTAAGAGTATTATTATACGAACGGAATGAAAATCAAAAGAAACTTTGGACCAGAAAATGATAAACGCACATAAAACCAAACGCAAATACGAGTACATCTAATATAATATGACATTAAGACGCGGATGTTATATTTGCGAGAATAGAATATAGTACATAATAGTAATATCTAATAAATGATAATATATAAAATATATAAACACGCGATTTGTAATGTGAGCTTAAAAATAGAAAAACACATTATGTATTGTACCCATATTTTATAATTATTACTCTCGTGGCCTGATCAAATTTCAGAGTCGAAGTTAAATTATAAAATTTTTATATTTACGAGAAAGGTTTCCGGAACAAAACCGAGTGAATCGAAATGCCGTATGAATTGTATTATTATGCGTAGGTACTACAATAATAATATCATTACTAATAGCGTGTAGTTTGTTTATATGTTTGAACACTCGTTAATTCGTTATGAAAATTTAGTTATAACGAAATATAATAATATTACTCTGTTTATAAGATTAATTTAATTTAAAAAATAATAAGCACGAATGGAAGAATAAAAATAAAATAAAATTGTTAAAATGAAAACTTTCGATTTGAATATTATATGTATCTTTGTACAATTTGTTAATAATAACGCGTATTATCACTATGTCTATAATCGTCTTTCTTCCAGCACATGAAAATACTAGTAGGTACCTATATAATAATAATAATAATAATAATAATAATAATAATAATAATAATAATAATAATATATAGTATATATAATAATTTCTAATAAATTATCATCGTTTTCCATTCAAGCATATTCGTTCGTTTTTATTTATTGTAAAATAATTTATAGGTACGCAATGTGCATACGTTGTAACAGACACAGTAAAAATAGTAATAAATCGTCGAAATAGTGTCTATATATTAGGTATATTCTATGAAAAAAAAAAAAAAAAAAAAAAAAAACGTGAAAGTTTCATTCAAGTTCACACGTCTCTCTACTGGTTTCTCATATTAATAGTGCGTATAATATACTTATACATATTATTATAATTCGTGTGTGGAATCGCCGATTTCAAAATATTGAAGTTTTGAAGTTATCAAATCACAGGATCGAATTTATATAATATATATTATTATATCGTATATTGCCAAATTTTTTTATTATTATAAATTATATGGAACCTACAAACTTCAAAACAATACAGTATATATAACTGCACAATATAACACTAACAGTTAACAAGGTGCGCACGAAACTAAATTATTATTAATTATTATTATTATTATACCTACGTGTTACTATAATATTCAAGTAAAACGTATTGTATAATGATGTAACGCGTGATAATGACTATTATATATATATAAAAATATAATAAGCATAAATTAGTTAAAAGATTAAAATTCTCTCGGTTTTTTTTTTATTTTTTTAATTTATCCAATAAAAACAAAGGTTTATATAAAATATATATAATATATTGAATTATATATGACTAATGAGATAATTAATGACAATTTAGTTACCTATTTATTTTATTTTATTTTATTTAGTTGATCATAGATCCGACTTTTTTAGGAATACGTCTTCAAAATGTGGTTATAGTAAAATATTTTAATATACATCTTTAAATACATAATATAAACATTGAATTTAAATATATTTAGGTATATGAAAAATACACACTAAAACATTTTTTTTAAAACACTATAATTTCATATACAATATATTATGTAGTTCATATAATATTCATATTATAATACGTAATCATAAATGCGGTTACACGTTTTCTAATAATAGGGCAAATATCTAACTTTTATAACTATATTATTTATTCGTTGCCACTTTCCGTAAACATAAAAGTACTGTACATTGGCTAATATTACGAGTAGGTATAAAACGTTTCTACCATATTTCCAAACCATCATATTTTGTCCGTAATAAAATCAATGTTTGATACTCCTAATCACGAAGTGAACTCGTATATAACAATATAACTATAGAAGATATAAACCGTCTGTTTCGTTTTTAAATTAATAATATTTTTTGTAATATACTACGAGTGTGATTTTTTGAGGGTTTTATATTTTCCTTAAATTATTTATTAAGCATATTCTTCCGATTAAAAATATAAAATAAAATATAATAAAAATATCGTACATACTGTGTATAATGTTTAGACTTCGGACAAATAAAAAAAATGCAAAAAAATATTTAGTCTAAGGGCGAATCCGATCGTTCTGGAGTGCGGACGTAATTATTTTTAATCTGTAACTGTTCCTATACCTACACAGCTTTAATTCATTGATGAAATGGAAAATAGTAAAATACAATCATTTTAAAACTAAATAAAATGGACGTGACGCGAAAAAATAACTGGTAAAAAAACAATTGGAACTGCGAAAAACATTATTATAATCTCGTTTTGTCTTCCGTGTCGGGACAAAAAAAAAGAAAAAAAAAAAACATGAAATGTCATATTATTACTCGTATTATTATAAATAAAATAAACAGTTGTCTCAAACTTGTCCGAAAGATCTATTTTCTATTCGGATACCAATACTATTCATCGCGGTCGAAATAACAAAAATTAATGTTTTTCGTTTTTCTTCTTAAATCAATCAATATACCACTCATTGAAGTGGAAATAGACAACCGTCCAACCTCGGCTGTTCCATTCGAATAAGATCATATTATAAATACCGCATTAAAAACGGATTATAAAAAGCCGTCGATATATTTTATACGTCTTGTAATTTTATTGCTCCCCAGGTGGTAAAAAGACGTAAAATTTAATAAATTTAGCGGGCGTTCTTTAACAATCGCTCGTATCACGATTAGACAACCATATAGACATATATTTTATATTATGATTATATTATATAATTATCAAATTATATAATATAATTATAATGACTATCACATTATTACAGTAATCGTGGACGCTTCCAATTGAAATATCGACGATGGTTCACGGAGAGGAATAAAATATAAAAATATAGTTTCGTCCGGTTGAATTGGAAAAATTTGAGTCGAGTCAGAAAATTTGCAAGATCTTTAGCAATAAGTCTGTAAATGAGTAATTCAAGACTTCGTCCATCGTTTTGATAAATAATACGAACGGAAATTGTAAATGAACAATATGCGAAAAAATTTCTTCGAATAAACGAAATTCGTTATAATTGATAATTTGTATTTTATATTATATAAAGATGATTAAATATATGTATTATGTATATATTACCTACTTATTTAAATAATAAATTTAGTAAAATTACTTATACTTTTTTGTTTATTACAAACAATTACGATCTATTTGTAAACCATAATAAGTAATTTTGATAATAATTTAAAAAATTAATAAATAAAATACATGACATGAAAATATCATGTGGAGAAAATCGCTCATTGGTAATACCTCATCATAAATTATAATTATATAAAAATATTATTTAATAAAAAAAAAAACGTGTCACACGTCATTTTAAAATGGAAATTATAATTTAACAGAATCCTATAAATTATTAAATTTGACCATTAACTCAATATATATACCTATAGAAAATAATCATAATTATTTCTATATATATATATATTTTTTTTTTATTTTTTTTCAATTAACTTCTTTTGATTGAATTAGAAAATATGATTAACTTAACAAGCATTGGGAATAATAGTATAATTATTATTATTATTGTAAGATTGTTTTTGATAAATAAAAGTTTTCTATGCGGACCATGAATGCCTATAACCAGTGGGAATGGTTACAAATGATGATTATTATTCTCTCTTCGCGTTGTCACGTACTTATAATATTATGTATGGGAAAATAATAAAAACGAAAATATAAATATTCTGTTCGTCCGAGGTAAAAAAAATATAATATAATATTATAAATATAGATATAACAATTATTATTAACAAAGTACGCACCGAAATATGAGTCAGTGTTTTCTTCTTCGAGTACATAATATTATAATATGCAATTAAAATGTCGCATAAAGTATATTATAATATAAGGCACACACGATTGCACATATATTTCACTTGGTCTTCGCTCATAAGACGTACTTAAAAAAAAAAAAAAAAAACAATTACCTACGTTTGCATATATCAAGGATGGCCAAACCTTTTGGAGAAGATATTTAAATTGAATTCATATGTGTTTCGCGGTTCACGGACAAGAATACTCACAACAACAATCACGAAAATTGAAATAAAACCAACCGTTTGGTTACCCCTGCGAATGAGAATACACATTAATGTAATATTTTTATAATAAAGACGACGCGAAGAAAGTTTTTTCGCTATCTCGTGTGCAAAGGATAAAATCGATATATTTAAATAAACATTGTGATAACTGATTATATACGCGGCACGGCATCATGTCTTTCTTCTCGTTGAAGATCTTATCGATAGTGTTCCAGAAAACCGTTTACGCGCGTGCACTTAAAGACTTTCTTTTCGTTTCATCGGTCAACTCGATATTTCGATAAAAATCCTACTCGCATGACTCGGTAATATTTTTGAACGCATTTTTTTTTTTATCGGTATTTTTATTGTTTTTTAAGGACAAATAATTTGTGTCTAAAGAAGTCACATTAATTTCGTGTAGTCTTTTCCCGGTTAAAATCAATTTGCGAACAATGAGAATCCGCGTAGTATAGGTAGTAGGTACCTATAATATCATTTTTAAGTGCATCCAGACACGAAAAATTTTTAGCGGTCCAATAACGAATAACCATAAAAATAAAATAAAAAAATAAAGATTATTGATGTTTAAATTGAAAATAACGTTATTAAAATATACGAGTTGACCATAAAAACAGGTATGCCACCGTTCCGATGGAAACTATACGCGCATATACTCCCCGACCAAATATAATAATAATTATTTTATTGAATGACCTCAAAAGAGTCGATAAACGTGCGTTTTAATAAATAATATAACGTATATAAGTTCATCACGTTCGGCACATAAGGTACCTACTCGTATATGAAACGAAACATGTATTTTACTTTCACGTAAAATCGTCGCACATACATAATATTATACAAATGCATCGACGTAATACATTATACTATACAGTGAAAGGTTGTCATAACTCGTATAAAAAACGTTGAATGCATCGCAAGTATATACCCAGTCGTTACTAATTTACTATAAGTAACAGCCGTTACGTCCGGAACAAAAGTTCTTGTATAATATATTATTATTTAATTGACTAGAATTTTTTTAAAAAAAAAAGAAAAAATCACTTAATAAAATAATTTTTTAAAAATACCCAATTAATATCCGACGTGGTCTACTGTATTATAATATACTCGTATATTATAATAATAATATATGGAAATTAACCCATATATTTTTTTAACTTTCAGCAACCAAAAATTGCACGTCGTTATACATTTCGTCTAATCTAATTTTACAATATTTATGTTTGCTATAATTGGAATTCAGAAAACAGAATATTTCTATATTCTATATGACCATATTTGTTTATTTTACTTTTTCAAAAATCTTTATTTACCCTTAGTTATCAAATTATTAAAAAAAAAAACTATAATCAATAACCACTTACAATATATTATATAGGTTCGTGCGTTTAACCTAACTATAATAAACACTCTAAATTTGATTGTAAAAACAAATAAAGAAAAGCGTATTATTGTATTTTATATAAATTTTATGTATAAATATATATTATACAAGTAAAACAGTGAAAGACACGTATGAGTGAACATCAACAAGTGTGAAAAATATGTAGAATTTTAGTTAAAACCAGAGGATTAAAAGTGAAAGCTAGTTTTCTTAACACTATTATATTACATTATTAAAACTGTAATGTACATATATAGTTAATTTTTAGTATGTTTAGCAACGGATTAAATTTGTTCTGAGTAAGTTTATGCGTAAATAATGCAATATTATGCGCTATTAGTTATTATTACCCACTATACTTGTAAACATATTATTATATTGTAATTATTATTTTTTAAACTTAACGTAACGATTTACTTTATCGTATGATATTTTTATAACTATATAACTGTTAAAGAAATATTAATTTTTATTATCATAATCGATATAGTTTTCAAAACAAAACACGAGAAATATCATTTGAAATATAGAACGATAGAAAGACTGACGCATATTATAATTATATATTACTCGTATAATACGTATGAGTTAATGTACGTACGATGTCATACAAAATTAATTACTAAACGATTGATTTCATATTTTTATAATAGGAAGTAGGTAATTAAATCATCAGATAAATAACATTTATACGAGTAAATATCATAATAATAATAATAATAATAATAATAATAAAAATTAAGAGTGAAAAGATTAATGAGATGAGAATTATAAAGAACAAAAAAAGAAATCGAAATTAATGTCATTAAAATTTGAAAAAAATTGTTTTTACATTATTTTATAACCTAAAACTATAGGTAGGTATAATATTATGTACGCAATGGGGCAATAATATATTATTATCCAATTATTGAAACGTGTATATAATTTATTAATAAACTATTTAATTGTAGGTAACATAATAATGTATTTTATTGTAAAAATGTTCTCATACACATAAGTGAAACTATACAAAATTTGGAGGATGTTGACCATGGCCCAGTCTGATCGTTTTTTTTTTTTTTTTTAATAGAAATACATTTTAAAATTTATTCAATACATTTTTTTTATAGCATTTAAGTGATAAGTGATAATACTTGTAAATAAAATGATTTTATCCAAATAATAAACAATTTCAAAACAATAATATTGATAAAGTTTCACGATTATTTTATTTTATAACATATGGATATTTTTCAAATATTATTTACAAATTTATTGATAAAACTGTGGAATCTAATGAATTTTATTAAACTAGACACTAATTCTAATTTCAAATTATTAATATCACAGAGACAAGATGAAATATAGATTGTCTACGTCCTATACAAAGAAACGTTCGATACCATATTGTTTATGTAATTATCTTGTTACACGCGCCCAATGACATAACACAGCTGATTCATGATTTACAAGATAGTTTATATATTTTTTCAAAACTAAAAAAACAGGTACATTTATAAAAAAATTTTTATTACAAATATAAATTAAACAATTTTAAACAATTTCAGTCAAATTTCTATTTACTATAAAAATTAAATTTTTTTTTTAATTATTATGTAAAAATTGTCTATATATTATTCGATGATAATAATATATACTCGTAATAATATCTACTACTTTATTGGTTTCGACTACTTTCACTAAGGACTAAATTATTCGCCTGAAGTCCTAGACGTATTGTTCTAGACTTTTAACAATTTTTGTTTTGTTATTGTTTATATAATATCAAGTTCATTTTAGTGTCGATGATATTCATATACATTTATTAAAATTATTCGAAACAGAATTGTACCTGAATATTGTTCGAATATTTATTAAACATCCGCTTATTGTGTAATTAAAAAATAAATATATAACGGGTGTTTTAAGATATTTAAATATTTTCTAGATCGAGTTTGCAATTTAAGTTTAGATGATTTAATAATATTCTAATTATATTATACATCAGCTGTCATACATTTTTTATATTAAAATCGAAAACTTATAATATTATTCGACTGCGGAAAAGTAATTTTTCACATTTGATTGTGCCTACCTGAAACAAATTTTGCAACACTTATCGTGCCTATCGAAATATGCTGTATATAATATGTATAGTAATAAGTAGGTATACCTTTAATATTACTATTTTTTCTGTTTTATTCATTGATTACTATGTAACGCGAATGGCTTTAATTTTAATGTTCGTAAATATATTTTTATTTTATATATAATACGTAGTAAAAAAGAAAATTTTTCAATTAATATTCGATAATTTCAATAAAATTTTTTTTCCCGATAAATTATTATTTTAGTTATATTATTACATTTGCTGCAGTATATTATAATATCATTAATATCTTATAATTATTTAAAAAATGTAAAAATATTTTTTAGTCCTTATATAATACAAAATATATAACAATAATATAATAATTAAACAAAATTGTTGTTAATGTTAAAATGAATTAAAACCGGACACGAACAGTTCAATATTTACAAAAGTTCAATTAGAAACTGCTATAGTTAAGTCGTTGAACGATACAAAAAAATGTGTCACACGCGTTCAAATTTATGATAATTTTTGTAACTGTTAAAAAAGAAAAAATTTAAAAAATTCCGTAAGAGGTAAGACCGTACCGTAGTGTTGTCGCATTACGTTTTTTTTTTATTTTAGTGTTACACACTAATTAGTAATTATTATTATAAATGTATTATGTAAATATTTAAATAACTGTAAATTGGGATATTATATTCATAATAACGTACCTGTGTTATATACGTTTCATAAATTATTATGTTTATTGATTTTTTAGAAACTATCTTCTCATAATGAATATAAATAATACGGTAACGACTAACGATGAATTTATATACCATAATAATGCCTTGTCTCTTTTGTTTTCGAACCCAGCGATCCATTCTTTATATTATTATGCCCGTTTGTACAATTATTATTATTCTGTATAAATACAAAATAATATTATTATATCGTGTAATGGTTGTTGCGCGCTTCGAAAATATTCGCTTCGTTAAAATATACGGACCGGAAAATGATATACCTACTGTGGACGATGTGATTTTGAAATTCGTTAAGTTTTATCGCTATCTCGCCCTCTTAAAAGTTCAAAACGGTATATTTTTACGACTTCGCGTTCTAATGCGTATAAGTTTAAGGGTCATACCCATGTCCTATACGCACAATGTTGCGGCAATGACCGTGATAAAATAAAATAAAATAAATTGTATTATTATATACGTATAGGTATAGATTATACAGGTAGGTATATTATCTAAGGGAAAACAATTCGTTTGAAACGAACGCAAAATAATGGCATAGTCATTATAAAAGTATTATAGTCTCGGTGTTGTTATTGTAAGTGAATTACATAATATTATATTTTTACAATTATTCGGAAAAGAAATATACCTAATAGACTCGAACAGATTCGTGGACCGGATCTTGTTACACTATAACATATATAGGTATAGGTATAATAGCTGGTATACATTTTAATTTATGTGATTCGTTTAAAAACGATGTTTACCTAAAAAGCAATGTATACCTGTATTATACGATAATATATAATATATTAAAATGCACCGTTTAAAACGATGACATAATTTTACGATAAACAGCATATTATTATAAATTATAATAATAATTTATATTTTATTTTATGGAACGATCAAATTCGAAACGATAACAATACCGACAATAGAAACAATAACGTCACACGGGTGACGGGTATCCTTGAGATCTTCGTTTTTATTAATTAAGACTACGAAATGCATTTGCAAGTTGTTACAATTTTTAATTAAATACGATATTATCGTAAAACTTTTCGTATGCTATACATCCATTTTTTGGTAATTAATGATATAACATAACAATAGTGTTTCTAACGAATATCTCAGGGTTTGCGCTAAGAAAATTTTAGAATTGCACAAATTACTTTCAAACTGTGTTCATCCTCATATGCATATTTTTAGAAAAGAAAGTACTAAACTACTAAGTATCACAATTTAACAATATCTGATAGATTATTCTCACATTAAACTCGAAATAAATATATTCAGTCAATTAAGTCTTGCAGTTTCCACAAAGTACATAATGAACTATAGATTTATCAACCTCAAAATATTTAATTAAAGTACATTTACCCATAAGTATTTTTATAATAATATGATTATTGATTATGTAAATATCACATATTATCAAAAATCAAATTAAATTTTTAACATTATTAAATGAAACTTTACTTAAAGTCTTTAACTGAATAATAATAACAATTATCTATAGGTATAGTTACAACTTATAAATATACTACTAGGTATATTCTAGTATTAGTATAACATATTATTTTGGTATTATAATAAAGATAAATAAAGATAAAAGAATAGAAAAAATAAAAGTACAATATAATTTTTTTTTTTTGGGGCAATGATAAAATAAGTTATAAGCTACAGTAGTTATAATGCACAATTAATGTTTCAATATTAAACATTGTATATTAATACTGCACAATTTGTGTTGTACTGCACACTAGTACACTATCTACAATTACTTTTACAAGAAATATAATTTGTTACAGTTACTGTAACTTGTTTATCCCATAAAATGTAATTATATTGATGATTTTCGTCCAATCTTCGGCCGAGGATCTTTTGATCCTCACAGTGTTTTCACTGTTATATATAATAAATATCAATAATGCATGGTATAATATTGGTATAAACAATAAACCTATATAATAATAATATATTATATAGGTACCTACGAATGAAAATAGAGAACATTTTTTTTTTTTTTTTTTTTTTTTGTATTTATAATGATTAATGACACATTTTTCAAACTATTCATTTTTGATATTATTATTATTATTGTAGAAAAATAATATACTCCAGAGTAATTTGTATTCTTTACGAACGGCCGTTGTTATATAGTATTACACTATACGCGCGTGGCCGGCGTACCCTTTCTATTTGTTATTTTAGTTTGATCTCGTTCCAACTCAAAACACGCACAATGAACACATAATAACATAACTGTGGTAGTGGTTAGGTCACTGCACGCCGTATAAGATATATCTGTTCGCGCGTACCTTATCGGAATACCAAAACACGTTTTTCTTCCTACACGCGGCTACACCAAGTGGTAAGTGCGATGGTATGAGAAGAGAGTCGCATTCGGACCCGATAGCCACCAGATAAACCGCGATTGTGGGCGCTAAATTTATATATGCATATATATACGGACATTATTATAATTATTGTAACTACTGATATCACTTTCTATAATATACAATATACTCGTATATAAAAACAAAAAAATACAACTCCGGCCAGAATTTCAACCACGGTATACCAATACCATGCAACCCATAGCAACCATGATATACGAACGACTAACCGCTGTATCGGACGAGTGAAAGAACGTTTTGATCGATCAGAAATTTCGTAAATTTTAAAATATACAGAATTAATTTATAAGCAATATAATATTATACTAATAGTAGGTACCACTCATGTCTCATACTAATGTTCATTTACTGCTCACACACTGACATAAGTGTATATTTTTATAATATTGCTTGTACAATACTCCTTATTAAATGCTCGGCTACAATATAATACATTATTATATTTTGATTGTCATCTTTTGAACGAAAAATCCACTGAAATAATTCATTGACCGCGAACGGCATACCGCACCGCAACGTACCGCACCGCAAACGCGTGACGGTGACGATATTATTATATATGACTGGCGCTTTTTGAATCATCTTATGAATTAAATCGCGGTCATATATTATTATAATAGTTGATTATAATATTATTATTATAATATAAGTTGTACTGTGGTGTGTAATTCGTTTACTGTCGTACATAATAGTCATCCGGAAACCAAGGTCATCACGACGACTTTTAAAATATAACAAAAAAATAATAATATTATAAACCGTGATGTGACCATAATAACATAATATTATAACATATTATTTTGACGCGTGTCGTGTTAAATGGTATATATTTATTTTTTTTTTAATATTTATCAAAATTAATTTACTTTTTTATTTTCGGGATTTAAACGAGAAAGATTTTTATTTCTAGAAACATTACGAATTATTTTATAACTTTAATTATATTTCTAACTCCTATATGTTTAAACGAATTTTCCTGCTTATTTTCGTACGTTTAACAATCCAATAATCATCCAAATATTAAAATATTATGAAGAAATTGTGAAATAATCACGGTTATCCGAATCTATGTATTTTTTATTTTTATTTTTACAAAAGACGTACACAATAAAAACTTTATCATAAAAAAACAATATATTTGTTAGTCATAATATAATAAAATCATAGACTCTCATAACCATGTAATGATAATTTTTATTTTATAGTAACATAATTCTTAGTGCCTATACATGAAAACCACTTTATAAAAATATATTTAAATAATTAAGTTACGATCGTTTTTAGCGATCTATTACTTAAACTAAAACTAATAAAAATATATTAAATAATAAAAACAATTTATATTCAATTATAGACAATAGGCCCATGAAAATATGAAATATCTACGCGTATTGCTTAATGCATATGTCTACTTATAGTACAATATAGCATATAATATGTTTTATATCACGATTTGCGTATTATCATATTAGATTCTGACCGAAGCGAAAAATGTACCTTTTGGTTTTACAATGATGTGTGTCTTTTTTTTCATGTCTGCATTTCTGTAAACACTTTTTCGACCCGAAATAATGTTCCATTTTTTACGAGTAACATACGTTTCCGGTAATATATAATGTAATAATTTATTTAGGCAATTTTTCGAATTTCTCGAAATTCAACTTATCCTGTGACTATCGAAAAAATGACAAAAAAGTACGACATTTTCACGGAAATTGCAATTTTCGATTTCGATGTTTCACGATAATTCAGGAAATATTCAACTTAGAGACTTAAAAATTTTCTTGAATGTTTAAGTAGGTATTATTTATATTATATAAATGATAAAATTATAAGTTAGGTATATAGTTACGTTAATTTTTCTACAAAATATAGTACTTTAAATATTTCCTATAATTCTCATTTTTATCTTCATAAAGTTTGATAAAATTGGTAATTTTTAATTTAAAAAAAAATTTATTTAATGTTTATAACAATTTATTTGACCAACAATTATAATTATATAGGTAAGTAAGTATATAGAGATAAATGGATAATATTCTCTGAACGAAAATAAACGTTCGTTTTTATTTTTATAACCTAACCTAACCACTATAGTGAAAGGATTAAGTAAACATGTATACCTACGCGTTATTACATTAATAATATAACCAGTTTGCATATAAATTACGATAATATGTAAAAAAGTTAATTCTCGAAGCAGCAGATATCAATGTCGGTGTTTTATGCCTGTATATATACGTAATATTATTTTATATAAATCTAGTTAATTTTACGCGAGATAACTGATATCAAATGTATGTTTTGAGGGCGGAATCGTGCTTTCTAAATGTAAAGCTGAGTAATATTTCGCAATTTATACGAACTATTATTATAATATTATACGTATATATGTCGAAATACCGTTGTATACATTGTTCTTTCATGAGACATATATTATTATAAATATTTGATAATATATTATATCAACGTGCCAAACAATATTGTTATTATTTATTATACCTATACAATTATAGTTATTATATTGTTATAATATTGTGTCTATCTGTATACTATTGATAAAGATAAACAAAATGGCTAAAAAATATATTCTTAACAGATTATCTATTACCTAAAAAAGTTTGCAGTCCATCATTATATTAGTTATGTTGTGAAGCATCATGATGGTTATAATTATTATCGTATACCGAATTCATACATATATAATTATGTCCGTCAAATATTGTAACAAATTACTAATATATAGCTTATAGGTAATTCGATACTCTTGGTTAAATTGTTTTTTGTTTGCTTTATCGTAAGTCCATTATTTTTTTTCTATAAAATAATGTATCGAAAATTACAAAAAAAAACATGTAAGGAAAATAATATATTGTACGAACTTCCTATAAAAAAAAAATTTCTATTAAAACATTAGTGAGTTATGCTGCGAATTCTACAAAAGTGAAAACTTTACTTCCTATATATCATAGTGCCGTCGGCTTTGATTAGTTGCTGCGTAAACAGTACTATCTATATTCTAGATATTTAGAAATTATTTATAAGAAATAAATATTTATAAAATGTTTTAATATTCAATTAACGTAAAACGTCATCATTAAATGACAATACATAATATTATAATATTTCGCGGCTTTTTAAAAATTATGTAAAGTCAATAATTAAGAAAAATATAACAATTAATAAGGAACATTTGTATTTATATAAATACCTACGTGAGATAAAGCTTTAGATCTTATTTATTATCGCGGATAAATTAAAAATGTTTTATGATGAATACATGAATATTTTTGAAACGCGAACATATAATATAATATTGAAGACAAACAATAAATTGCGTATTCGAAAAATTGTAAATTTTTCTTCGACCTACGCTCTAAAAAATAAAAGTGTCAATGACCGCGAAAAAACCAAATAATTACATGGAATATATTATTACAACTTGCATTTGGTAGCTGGTTTATTATATTGTTGAACTAAACGTAAATTGTAAAGAGACGTTTTACTATACAATATATATATGTATTATATTATTATATACGACACCTACTGATTCGTCTCAATGCTTAATGTAGAAAATAACACTTAAGAAACCATTAGGTATTATATGTCCGTAATATTCGTAGTTTTGTACTTATATACGAATACGCGAGTAATGACCGACGACAAAAACACATTCGTTATTGAGACGAATTCGTCAAAAGAATCCCGTATTGATCTCTCAATGATGTATAACACACTTTATAGATCACAATAAAATTATATCTATTTAATATTAAACATATCAGATAGGTACCTATATGGTTTGTATTTATGGTAAGTGTGTGGGTAAAGTAAAATACAAGAACACTAAACCAATATAATAATTTAAACTGTATATTGTAATATAACAAAATGACAAATGAAACTAGAGACGTCGCGGTAAGGTACTGACTCGGTACTGACTAACTCGGTCTGGTTGTGGCGCTTTATATAGGCAGTAGAATGTTCTCGAGGTAGCGAGAGACGGCGCACGAACATTCTAGAACGTTCCACCCGACACGCGGCAATTATAGCTACCTGCCGCGCGGCGCGAGCATTCCAGAATGTTCCCGGCGCTCGCCACATATTATATACTTGTAAACTTAAAATGCCATATTTTTAGTTTGTAAAAAATAAAAATCCAATTACATTGATTTTTCTCACTTTATCGACACCATAATTTAATATATACACATATATAGTCACATTTCACATCGATAACGATAGTTACCATTTAATTAAATATTTTCTTTCTTTTCCGTGTGCAGCACATAAATTCCAATACGCCTACTATTTATATATAAAATATTAAAATATAATGCTAAAAACCCACTAAATGGAACATTGACTCATTGTGTTTTTACATATTTGATGTTACTCGACTAGTTATAATATATGGATAATATAATATGAACAGTTATTTGAATATATAAAAACGTTTTCTCAGATATATTCGTGTCAACAAAATGTAAACTTACAATATCATCGTATTTTTCAATGATATATTGTTAAATATTAACTAACAAATACTATAAATATGTATAAGACCATCATAAGAGAGTGCAATAAGTATTTATAATATATGTATATTGTATATAGGTTGAAAATTTATTTATTTTTTAGATGATTTGTGGTGTTTACGTGAAATTATATTTTTCAATGATAATTTATTAATTTAAATGCATTGTGCTATTGTTATTGTTTTTAAAATGAATCATATTTTGATTCACTACAAAATTAATCAGACGTCTCCCCATTAACTATAGACGCGTGGATATTATATACCAAAGTACACTGAACAATTAAATAACGAGAATTATTGATTGATTCGTCGTATCATCTGATTTTAATAACAATTCGTTTAAATATAATCTATATTATATAATATTATTAAATCACTATAATAATAATAATAATATAAATTATTATTATTACTCTTATATTTCAATGGTGGTCATACGACTCGAGTTCGTAGTCCGGATTAGTATATGCATATTACAATAGGTATACGTAATAATAAATTAATCGGTTTATTTAATTATTATTGTTAGTATTACAATTAAATTGTACATTATATAATGTTACGTTGTACGGAGTGTTATCATAATAATATACGTATAATGTATATATGTACTTGTTGAATTAGCGGACCGAAGCGCATTTATTCTTTTGTCTTTTGTGCACCATAATAATATTAAAATATCATATAGACAACTAGATTACATTTAATTTCCCTCGTATTACGTAGTCGTCACTCGTCGTATATAATTATATTATAGTTTACAATGTATATTATACGTGTTGCGTCAATTACAATAATGTCACATACGTGTAGGAACGAATGTTCTATTTTAAAATTAATATTCAATATTGATATATTATATATAGACTTTACGCGACTTCATTTCGATTCATTTCAAACCAATGCGATATAATGTATCACTGTGCTCTTTATGAACATTTCACAATAATCTCTTCAACGGTGAAACAATAACTAATAACGATATTATAATAATATTATGTTCTTGTAACGTAATATTATTATTATCGATATTAACGTTATTCAAAATGATTATTCCGTCAACTTTTTACATTCGAAAATACCTGTAACTGTAATATAACATTGCAGAGTTAATTTTAAATAATATTGTCGAGTAAATACAATACGCAGTAAGTACAAAGAAATAAGGGAAATCACCAAAATACCTCTCATAATAAGTTATGTAAAGAGACAGAGAATCCAATGGTTTAGAGTTTGGACACACCATGAGACGAGAGGAAACAAATGAAATTATAACAGCAATTGAATACAAGCCAACAGGCAGAAGACCATAGGCGCAACTAGAGCCTAAATATTGGGGGTGCTAAAATTATGTAACAAAAAATAAACCGTGCCCCCACACCATCAAGTGCTATTTCCCAATTATTTATGTCTTTATGAATCACTATAACAATTCTAATTAAACATATTTTATTATCCTAATAAGTAGACATTTACATTTTATATTTTTTCTAGGTTTCATGCAGTATATTATCAATTTATTATATTCATAGATTACAATATTATAAGACATTTGAACAAAATAGTTCTAAATAAAACTTTAAAACTTAAAATTGACAGTATTTTAATGTAATTATTATAGTTAGACCTAAAGAAAACAAGGGGTGCTAAATTATAACTCAGGGGTGCTAAAGACTCTCTTGCACCCTCCTAGTTGCGCCACTGCAGAAGACCCAGAGGTAGACCCAAGAAACGATGGATGGATGGAGTGCAACAAGATCTATAGAGAGGCTAGAAGTAACAGATTAGGAGGAAAGGATACAGAATCGTCAATCGTGATTATTGGAGATCAGTGACGGTGGCAGTCAAAACTCTTACAGAGATAAGAAGAAGAAGAAGAAGAAGAAAATACAATACGCATAACATTTATTTTAATTCTGCACGGTGAAAAGTTAAATTTTATTCATTTTATCGACCTGTTTTTTCATACACGAACAGTATAGGAAAGATATTCATTTAAATTAATAATATATCATTAAACAAGTTATTTTTTTTCTTTTCGTTATATAAGTATTTTATAAGAGTATAAATTTGAAATTGTTAAGATTTCCTGAACGCGTCCAAATGCGCTAGAACGGTAATTCTACCTGACATCCTGTCAATTATATTTTATAATAGGTAGTTTAAATTATAAATCGCGAGCGAATCGATCGTGTTTAGTCGACGCGAGCGTGCGTGGTAAAACGATAGTTGTTCGAATTTGGTATCCATCGGGGCGTCGGACGATTATCGCGGAATTTAAAGACGGTGTTATGTATTCAAAGAAAATAACTACAAACATTTTTTATACCTGTAATTATTAGATAGTTTGTCGTTATACTTATTATCGTTTTACACAATACGTATAATATTCTGAGCGTAAAAATATTCTATTATTATACGCACACGCATACATAATATAATATTATCATACGCATATTATTATAACATTTTATAATGTCGGGATAATTCCTTCTTTATTATAAATTTATAATAATAATAATAATAATAATAATAATAATAATATACAATGTATAATGATGGAACGTCCATTTGGACATGTTTCATTTTAGAAAAATAGCAAATTATCTGCTCGTATAAAAAAATCAAAATGCATAATAACATTGTTTTTTTCATATCGCTATTAAATAATATTAATCGCAATTTAAAATAAATATTAAAATAAATAAAATATAAATTAATATACTCGGATTGTATTCGTTAACATTTTTAATATTATTATAGTTTTCTTTTGACAACGAAAATAAAAACATCGAAATATGAATTTATTAACAAATTTTTATTGATTCGTTTAAATCGAAATGTGAAAACTTTAATATTTAGAAAAATAAACTAGATGTTTGCTTCAATTAAAAAAAAAAAAAAAATGGAAAAATGGTAGGTATATAATATAATTTGTTAGCTAAATGTTTTAATAATTATTTTTAAGTCGTATATTGCATTCACAATTAAATTAATAATATTGTTTCTTTCTTTACACCTGTATCCCTTCACTTGCTTTTTTCATTAAAATTAATATTCATAAATATAACATTATGTCCGTACAATGAAGATGGTGTTTTCTGATTATGTATTCTTCTTCTTTTATTCTCTAACCCATAGCACTTAAACATTTGATATACCAAGTGAGCAAAGCGTTTAACCAGCCGTAAATGGAAAATTACTGTTCTTGTCTTCAACCAGGGCCGTCGTTAGGGGTAGGCAATGTAGGCACTTTCCTTTGATTCCGCATTTATGTGGGCCTCGCAGCTTAAATATTTATATATTTTATTTTACGACCTATTATTAAATATTACGTATAAAGGATATAATAGCAGCAATATTGCAGTATTATTAAGTACAAAGTCAAAGTACAATAACAAGTTGTTTATATTTTCTATTTATTATAGAATATGTCATCTGTAAGTATTATGGTAAACTCAAAATATTATATTATACTTGAACGTTTGACTTCATGTTGAATTGTAAAGAATATTGTCTTTGAGATGTTTTACACTAATTCAAAAAAACATTTCTGGTTCATAAACTGCATTTTATTTTTATTATAATATATATACATATAAAAAAAAAATTTTTCGATAAAAGTGTTACTTAAAAATTCTGTAGCGTAACTGAATGAAATATACCGGAGGTGCAAAATTTATTTAAATTGGCGTTTAAAAAATTTATATTGTGGATCATATTGAAGCGGTACTAACCGTAAACCGCGCATAATGAGATCCCGGTCTTAATGTATAATATTAGTGTTATGATATTTAATTCAAGAGGTGCAAAATAGTATGTTTGCACTACCGAAAAAATATAAGGGGGTGCAATGCACCCCGTGCACCCTCCCCAGTTACGCCACTGGTTTCTTCATTTATAACATGTATCAGATAATTACATTTCAGTTGTTCGTAAAATAATCATTCTTGCTGAAAATGCCGTACAATTTATAATAAATTGGTTGTTTCATAATATATTTATATTGAATAATTATTTTTAAATAGTTTTGTGTCTTCTATAAGTTTTAAACTCTCATTAGACATTTTTCGGAACGTAATAATCATTTTTGCCGTTGAAAATCTGTGATTCATCTGATAATTCAACGATTTCAAACAATAGTTAATCTTATAATATTACAATATAATGTTACCGCATAATAAACGTAATGTCCATAATGGATATATATCGACCGGAACTAAAATAATGTTGTAATTATAATTATTGTACGAACGTATGTCTGTATAATACGTATAATATAATGTTATATATTATATTATTATTTATAATTTATAAATCATTTCCGGAATGGCGGAGACAGTTGATTTTAATAACGTGGGCGCGATTCTGTCTATTCGATTAAACCTTAACCGCGGTGACGGTGACCTATCGCGCAAAACAATAATTATTACGATAACAATAGCACAAGACACGTATATACGAGTATATAATATATATACACGATTAAAATAATAATATTATACTTAAGACTTAACATATTAACGCGACCTTAGAAATAATACAATTGCGAATATTATCGCATAGTATAATAATTATTATAATATCATATATTATTTATATATACGTATATATTTAACATTAACACGTGATTATTAAATATTATAATATGATACGATATTATTATTATTATTATTATTATTATTATTATTATTATTATTATAATTATTATTATTATTGTGTTTTGTACGACTCGTAACGGCGGTCGTGTCCGGCCCGAGGCCAACGGTGAAAAAATAATAATGTATCAAGTTATTTTGACGTTTTTTCGCGTAGGGAGTCATATCAATGAGTTATAATATTATTATGTATAACGAAAATATACCGATATTATAATATACGCAGACGATTTTTACGTTTGAATAAATAATATTATTATTTTTCTTGAGATAAATTCACATTTTTAGTTGACAGATTGAGAGTTAGAGGTTTTTAACGAGATCGACATTTACAACAATTTTATTTTTTAAATACTATATGTGCTATGTATAATAATAAATTTGTATAAGATTTTTTGAAATATACTACAGAAATAATTATATATATATATAAAAAAAAAAAAATGAAACTATGTAGAACTATCTTCAACGATTTTTTAAACATCGAGATATTACTTTATTTAAATTATATGGATAATTTTTTTCTTTCTCGTCTTTGTCGCGAGGGCATTGCAGTTGTTGAATCCAAACCGCATAATCTTATACCGCAGCGATAAAACGGTCACATCGTTAATAATTAAACGCAGCAAAAGTCTTCTAAACCGTCATATGCTCATACAGATTATTATATATCTTACATCTTACGTGAGATAAAATTTTTAATCGTATAAACAGCAACTTCATAATTCTGACGTCGATAAATTATATCTTGTTTTTAAAATATTATATTGTAATGTTTAATTTTAAAGATATTTCGTCAAATTTTGAAATGTGAATTACTGTGCAAATACGTCTTTGAATTTTGACAATTTAAAATTTAATGTATTTAAAATATATTATAAAAAAAAAAATCGTGTAGTTAGGTATCACTTTTATTCAATATATTCTTCATTAGTCCAAACATTACCCGCGATAATACGATGACATATTATAATAAATTGGAATAAGAAATATAAGAATTCAGTGACCGTCAATTTATATTATCAATATATTAATTTTAAGGGTTTTACAGCGCATTGAATGTTTATTGTTATATTTTCTATGGGTGTGGATATGACGAACTATATAAGTAATAATTACCATAGGCGTAACTTGGTAGGGACTTGGGGGGCTTTAGCTCCCCCTAATATTTTCTATAGCCCGCCAAACTATTATAGTGATAAATAATATAATTTGGTAAAGGAAAAATGATAGGTAATCATTATTAGACAAAAAATAATTTTATTCATTATTTTAGATTCTGAGCGAAGCGAAGAATGTATTGGTTTTACAATGATGTGTGATTTTTTTTTTTTTTTTTTTTTTTTTTTATTATGTAAACATTTTTACTACCCGAAATAATGCTCCGATTATCACGAATAGGGTATGTTTCCGGTAGCAAAGTGGATCTAGTTGGTACTTTATTTAGGTCATTTTTCGAATTTCTCAAAATTGACCCTAAGCGGTAGAAAAAACTTCGAAAAAATGACGAAAAAACGGCATTTTTCACGAAAAATGAAATTTTGACGAATTCGATTTCTATATTTCTCGATAACTCGGGCAATTTTTAAGATAGAGACTTGAAATTTTTTTTTGGGTGTTCACATAGCTACTATATATATGTGGTATAATTTTGGAACCGTTATGTTAATTTTTCTACAAAATATAGGACTTTGAATATTTCGTAAAATTCTCGTTTTTACGTATATAATGTTTGATAAAATTAGCAATTTTTGGTATTAGGGTCTGAAAATTTTACTGAAGTATACTTACATATTACATAATATCATACTAAAATATTAGAAAAATCCCTAATCTCAATTTTTTTTATAGCTGTTTTAAGTTGATATTTTTAGTTCAAACGAAAATTATAATCTGACTGAACTTCGCTCAGAATCGTTTTTACGAATGCAATGGTTTATCATTGCATTCAAATTCTAATTAAAATTAAACGCTATGATTCGCACACCTGTATCCTGTGCGGCAGGAGTATCAGCTCATCTTTTTTTTTTTAATTTTGTTCGTATATTTATATTTGTGACTATTTGAATAATAACTGCTTAAGAAGAATTTAATATTGTTAGGACTTTAGCCTCCCCCCTAACTAAATATTTTAGTTACGCCTATGATAATTACATAGAATTTCGCAAAATATATACAATATACATAAATTAAAATATAATACTCATAGGTATAATATTGTAAAACGACAGACAGGAAATTCAAATATCGTGCATACATAAGACACACACATAATAATAATAATAATAATAATAATAATAATAATAATAATAATAATTAATTTTTATAATTATTATTATTATCATTACGAAATAAAATCGTATATTATTTATGGCGTTTTGTTAATATAATACTGTTATTAACCTCGTATTTTGGTCGTTGTAGATTCGTGATAGGTACTATTATACCGATAAAATGGTGACTCTGAAACGATAGTCTTTCAACAACTACAATATACCACGGTATAAGCTATATTGTACAATTTGAAATTAAATTAAGTTAAATTGTATACTACAATTTATAAGGTATACGAAACAGCTAGGTAGGTATACCTACATTTTATACACGACACACGCACTGTGTGTATAATTGAATACTGCAGTTGCATGGTTGTTTTAAAGTTTTAATATAATTATTATAATAATATGAGCACGGGTGAATGTAAAAATACATAATATACAACGTCCGCGGCTGCCGTCCGTGACGAGCCGTTCGCCTTGGGATTTATTAAACGCAACGACCGCGTATCTTTATGCCGTACGGGATAAAAACGTACATTTTTGAGTATTTCGTATCGTGCGCATAGTTTTTTTTTTTTTTTTTTTATCTTTTTATTATTTACTCGTATTATTATTATCGTCGTTTTAATAATTCTGCACTCGTTTAAAAATATTGCAATCTGCGCGAGTATTACAAATTTTTACAATTTGTTTTATTTGTATTCTCATACGCAGTATTACTTTCTGGCTTACATTCGTGCAACGTCACAAACGACATAGCGAAATCGTTGTAAAATTTTGTATTATATTTACAGGGTGATCAAAATTTCGTGTCACAAAAACTGTCAGACTATATTATATAATATATGTATAATAAAGGTACTTTATTTCCATAATAACTTCGCAATATTATAGAAATAATAATATTCAGTATAGTAATCACTAATCACACTTTATAATAATATTGCAGTATAAATAAATGTTTGTTGCCTTTGAAATTTGTTCGTTGTTGTCTTACGCTAGCCAGACCTTGAAAAATTCACGAAAATAAAATATATACCTACGCTATTACAACACGTCATAACATCTGCATCGTGATCGTATAATAATAATATTATTATTATTAAGTAAGTTTCGAGTGTGATAAAATCTAGTCTTTATAATAATTAATAATACCTATACCTATATATTAACAATTCGAATCATTATATTTTATCGCTCCTAGTTTGTTTGCCAACGGATTCTGCAATAACGAAATTAAATTTATAAGTATTAATATTTTACATATATATATACGACTATACGAGTGTAATAAAGGTAGGTATTAATATTCTTCGTATTTCATGAACTTCTTCCAATATTTCTATATTTTTGTATTACGTTATTCTTATATAAAGTTTAAAGTTATAAATATATGACATAATATAATAATATAACCATCGTAATTATTGTTTAGTAATCGTTAAAATTACTATTGCACATGTTTTATCATACTGTATAGTTTTTTAAATAATGTGTTTATAACGACTAACGAATAGGTATAATATAATATACTAAACACTAAAACACGACATTATGTAGTGTCAACAGAAAACACTAAAACAGATAACGAACGATGCCTAAAATTATTACAAAATATTAATATATGAATTAAATAATCACATTTTAGTAAAAATCGTCGTAATATGCAAATATTAAATATAATATATTATAAGTCACTATTACATCGAATAATAAATATGAATTTATTACAATTTATACAATAATAATTAAACTATATATGCGTATTACAAGACACAAGTGCTCTTGTTGTCCCTTATATACAGTAGGTAACAAACTGTTTGTTGTTATATATATATATATATATATTTACTTATGCCATACTCAAATTACGAGTATTTGCATTATTATTATTTCTACGATATAGTCGATTATATATCCTTATTTTATTCGTCAATATCAGACCTTGCAACTTTGATCAGATTTCAATTTTCAATTTATATAATTTTTTTTATACGACTATATACCTACCCAATATATTATTATAATTTCACGCACTAATAATTAATTATTATTATGACATTGTCCTATCTACAGTAGGGTGTAAAATTACAATTATTTTTTTATTTCTATACCAATAACCAGTATGAAAATATACAACTTGCTCAGTACCTATCTACCTATATCATGTTACTAAAACGGTATACGAGAATCGCCAACAAAATATCCAAGTTTTAACGTTACATCCGTTATATTTGTAAATTGAATCTTTGATCATTCCGTATACCATATACAGTATACACCGAAGTAAATAAATAAAAAATTCATTTAAACTGAATGAAATCATGCCGCGGGCACATCAACATGCAACTCTTAATGAGTTACACTCATTAAATGGTCAGTTTATTTATGAATTTTCTAAAATATATTTAATGTAATGTGTTACAGATGTGAATGTTAAACGAATAAAAATATATTCAAATATTTACGCGTAGAATAAAACTGTTCACACATAATTATTAACTTCTAAATAAACTGTATACTATTAAGACTTAACTATATACGTATCAATTTGAATGTATCGAATTATAGAAACGTATTATAATAATTATATACTACTAAAACGTCTAAAACTACTACTTAAAATTTATATATTACTTTTTACGAATAATTTCTCCCGTTTATACGAAGTTGAAAAAGAAACCACTTTAGATTGGTCTAAACAAAATATTACCTACATTACAAGATAAAACAATGTTCTGCGAGAACATAAATGTGTTTCACAAATGAGATATTTTTTTTTTATTTTTATTTATTTTATTTTTTTTTTGTTTTCTTGACGTTTTATAAGTTAATTTAAATGAAAAGTACCTATTTCAGTTTAAGTCTTTAAGTTATTAAGTCGTCATCAACAACATTCATTAAAAATCCTAACCAAAACAAACAGATTTGAAAACATTATCGTAATATCGTTTAATATTCATTATACCATCTATATATTAGTATCGATTAATTATGACACTTTCAATATTATTTGACATTGTTAGCGTTTTTAAAACTACAAGTTTTCATTTCTATTTAACAGTCATCTTCGACGATAACGCAATAACATATTATATTAATTATGTTAAACGAAATTATATTTTTTTTTCTCTTGCGTTATTATTTTCTCTGGTCCTGCATGGTCATCGAACAGTTAAGTCTCTCTAGTAATAGTTCACCGGTACAATGAATTTATAATGACAACCGTGGTAATATTCTTTCTTTATTATTACTATGTTTAATAAATAATCGTTTTGTTAAAGTATTATATACCATGAGCGGTTACTCTATAATAATATAATATAATATAATATATAAGTATATATTTAAGTAATTGCGATTTATTCGCAGGAAGTATTTACCGAGTTTATATTATTCATAATCGTCATTAAGGTAAAAAGTAATGATATTTTTTATTTCTATTTTTTTTTTTTAATTTCATTATTATATTTAACTAGTTTATTTATTTGTTCATGGATTTAGCAGATAAAAACTGTAAAAAAATAATTAAGACTATATAGACTACATAGGAATGGTATACCTACACATTTTTAATTAAATATTTCTAAAAATATTTATACACGCATATTTCTCTTTATTATTAAATTTATTTTAAGCTCATATTTATAGTACAAAATTACACGGTTTAATTTTTATTTTATATATAAAATTATAGTTATTATACTATGATTATTATGTACTTTATTAGTTATTAGGTTATTTATTTATTAAGCTATTTTAATAGTAAGCTGTATATAATCATAAATTATTATTAAACGTTATATTTAATATGTTTATTAGGGAAATGGACATGATATTATATTTAAAATAAATTGGTTTTTTAGCCTCTCACGTGATAATGTGGCATTTAATAAAAACCAAATTTGACTTGTTATCGTAGTAGTTTATAAAAAATTAGTGCAATATTAAATTTGTTTATACCTACGTGTGCGAGGACAACTGCTAAAATATATAAATCCAGTGTATAAAACTAGCAAAATGTTATTAAATTACATTATAATTATTTCTCTACCATAAAATATTATTCTAACATTTCTATGTATACATATAACCGGGCATACGAGTAGTATATATTATATTTATCTATTATTTAGTGTAGGGTGTAGTTATAAATATAATAATAAATAAATAAATTGAAACACGTTTGATTTGAATATATTATAATTTATAATAGTATATATAATACTGTGCGTCTATAAACGGGATGTAATAATAGCATAATTTACGTTACATTTATTTTCATTAACGCAAATCAAACCGACGAGTAAGATATTTATCACTTGCATAATAATCGTAAAACGTATTACATATAATATCCGAGTAATTTGTATAATGCTACTATGTATACTATATTATTTTACTTTCATTCGCATACATAATATATATATATATATTATATTACTATCTACCGGTACACGTTGTTAATGTAGCCAAGTACAGGTAGGTATATCATTTTTATTAGTATTACATATTATTTCTACGGTCGGTAGTTTATTATATGGCGCACGTATACTATACCAATTACCGGGTTATATATGTTTATAACCACGCGTTGTTTAACTTTGCGTACGCTGAAGATCGGTCTTTCGCGGTAACTCGTGCGAATTACAATATAATAATACCTATAGGTAATGTAGTTTATATAGTGACTTTAACGCACATCTGATAATCGCATAATAATATAATACGCGATGAGAATGAGAACGAGTACAAAAATCGTATTATATATATTATATATATAGAATTATAGACTAATATACTTACGTGATACAAACAATAGATATAGAATATAATATATAGTATATATATTATAATATAAATATACTCGTATTTAATGATATTGCAATAATTATATCATATTCTTCCGCAAGATTCGTATGGTGTACAAGTATACAGGGAGCGATAAAAATGTTCTTGTTGCATAAATTGTATAAGAACATCATCATATTGTAATATATTTTATTTTATAACAATATATGTATAACAATAATTACCATTATCATTATGTATAATATATAACATTTATATAAGGTCCGACAAAAAAACTTCCTGTATTTCAAAAAGTAGTTGCAAATAAACCAACAAAGGTACAGAAAATGTTTTTATATTTTTGAATTACAAAATAAATATTATGCAATTCATCAATAAATAAAATTATTATTTAATTTTAAACATTACTTCCGTTGAATGGAGTACCTACTCCATTATTGTCACATTCACGAAGCCTTTCCCGGAATTGCCCATAACTCTTCGTGTTCTTTCCGGTTAGGTAATGTCACCTTGGTGATCACCTCCTTAAGTGCTTGCAGGGATGTGGGACGATGATTGTATTTTGTATAATTGATCCTTTAAATGTTTCCAAAGAAAAAAATCGCAAGGTGATAAATCGGATGAACTTGGAGTCCATGTAATGTCTCCTTGTAAAGTGAGATGGCATCAAGTAAACAATTCTCTCAAAATTGATACCTAGTGAACACCGCGACGTATGAGCTATGGCTCCGTCATGTGGGCCCGACTTTTTCATTTTCATAATTCCTAGTAAAGTTTCGTGAATGAGTCAACAATAGAGTACAACATTTAACGGACGTATAATGTTTAAAACTAAATAATAATTTTATTTAATGCAAAGTGGCATAATATTTGTAATTCAAAAATATAAAAACATTTTCTGTATCTTTGTTGGTTTATTTGCGACTGCTTTTCTGAAATACGGGAGGTTTTTTGTCGAACTCTGGATTTATTAATGAACGAATGTATAATATATACCTTGGCATATATACATATATTATATATACAATAATATATTATAGATAATATTTAGGAATAATTATGTAACGTTATAGTCTAATATAATAATATGTAAATTATTTGTTGCCTTGTTGGTAAAATAAATACAAACCCTTTAATTGAACGTTTAAAATATACTTAAATATTATTTTCAATAATTTATAAGAAAACTATAAATTCCATGGCAATCACGTGAACGTCACACCATTAAATTCTAATGATATTATTAAATCGAATTCTTACATCAGGCAATATATATTTATATTTTTATACGAATTTAAACTTGAGAGACATAATATAATAATAAATGAAAATTATTAAGTTTCCGATAGATATAAATACTAAAAATGAATATTAACGTTATAAATTGTTATTCATGCGTTAAAATATAATATATGGATCGTGTCAATTTATTACGATGTATGGTAGAGTAGGTAATAGGTATATAATTATAAATTTATAATAATATATTTACCTACCTACTTGTATAGTTGGATCTATGATCTATATTCTATATACAATGTATAAATCCATATAACGCTACACGTCAACGCTAACGGTTTATCTGTACTAATATAATACATAATAATACATTCTCTGATGTGGATAAACAATCATGCAATACACGGTTATAGTGCAGGTAAATGTAAAATATAATGATTTATTTTCCGTAAATATTATCTATGAAAATCACTACAATAGGCTATATTAAATGTCTACTATAATGTTTTTGTAATATTCCATCGAAAGCATATTTCTTATTTACAGATTACGTAATAATCATCAGTTTATCCCTTACGGTGGCGTACTCGTATAGTCGTATACTTTCAATAAATCATACTATTATTATAATATTTATAGTATATAATTATAATATTTCGAAATTTGCGATCAGAATGGTATGATTATGGTTTAAACCAGCAAGTTTTATATAAAATTTACGATAACAGGCATACATACTAAAATAATATTATATCATGGCTAACAATCATATTTCTTCCAGCTAATTCCAAAAAAACGTGTCGTTCATGCATATATATATATATATTTATAAACAAAACTCCTCACGTGTACGTTTACAACAGAATCACGAAAGATGCGTACCTATACCATATATAGGTACCTATTAATATTAGGTATTTTATATAGATTTAAAATATTGAAATAAAATACGCCCTAACTCATTTATACCTATATAATATATTATAATAGTTTTGACTTTTAGGAATATAAACCATAAACGCATTATGTATTTATAGAATTCTACTAAAAACCAACTTTCCAAATTCACATATTATGTTATACAAATGTATAAATTTATAATAGTGAACATTTGTATCCAAAATATCGAATTTATATTTCATAATTTTATTCATTTTGCAACCGAACGACAATATTCAATAGTCTGCAGCATTTAATATATTATATATTTCTACTAATTAGTAGTTCATAAAGCTAAATCGTAAATAATGTATTTTTTTTTTTTATATTTGGTTTAAAAACGAATAAATAATATTAAATATTATTTGTTAATAAAAAGTCCTCAATAAAGTATAAATCTTATATCGCTGTAAACCTATAAAATATAAAAAAAAGACGAACTGATACTACTGTGAGTCAGTGCCGGATCTTACACATTTGGGGCCCCGGTGCAAAAATAATATTGGGCCCTAAAAAAAAAAAAATATACTCAAAAAATTATTTATTTATTAAATAAATATATTATGAATTTATTTATTATTTATAATAATTATTATTTTTATTAATATGATTGATAAATTATTTTAAAAAATTTTTTTTTCTTGATTTTGCATTTGCAAAATCATTAATTATTTTTTCTAAATTTAATGATTTTGTACGCTCTTTTTCAATATTTAAAATCGCTATGTTTGATAGACGATTTTGACCACAAGAATTTCTTAAATAATTTTTAATCATTTTCAATTTTGAGAATGATCTCTCTGCTTCTGCAACTGTAATTGGTATAGTAAGAAATATTATACAAGCACTCAAGACATCAGGAAAACTACTAGACAGTTCATTTTTTATAATAAAACTACACAAGTCTTTAATAGTTTTTAATTCGTCCTTTTTTATAATATTCTTTATAGATATTATTTGTCGCGGGAAATCTGAACTAATATCATCTTTATATGTTGTACAAAAATCAAACGACGCTTTAATAATATTTTCGTCCATTTGCAAACATAGAGTTATAGGATTTAAAAAATTAAACTCTTCTAATATTTCATGAGTCCCTTGAAATCTATCATTAAGTTGAGAAATAACTGTATCTAATACTGGTAAAAATATTTTAACTTTAAAATTATTTTCTGTGTTATTTAATCTTCTATCACCATTTAAATTATCATAAAAGTGTTTTTTAGCGTATGAAATTCGTTTTTGTTGATATATTTCAGAAATTCCCCATCGTGAACATAGTGATTTAGCATTAATTACTATATCATTGTAACTGTTTCTTGTTTGTTGGATAGAAATAATAGCATCATTAATCATTTTAGAAGCTTCTTCCAGGTTCATATTTATATTTTGTAACTTTTTAGAGATAACTTGTAAGGATCGTAAAATTGGTTCCCATGTACACAGTATTAAAATAAATTCCATATTTTCAATTTGTTTTATTAAACCAGATGCCATTGTTTTTTCATTTGTTTTATTACTAGTAAGAACTACATGTGTTAAAGCTTTAAGAACGTCAATAAAACGTTCTTTAAGCGAAAACACAGCATTATGTCGAGCTTCCCATCTTGTTGGGCATACTTTTTTCAATACTTTGATTCGTATTTTACTACTTAATTCTTGACCTAATGCCATTAATGCCCACCTTGGTGCACTACTGGCAAAAAAATTAAATATAGCTTGGACGGTTTCAAAGAAATTAACTATTTTTGTGTGACATTTAGCTGCATCAGAAATTACCAAATTTAAATTATGGCTACAACAATGGACATATTTAGCGGTTGGTACGATTTCTTTTATTCTTGTCTGTACACCAGAATATGTTCCCTTCATCACAGAAGCACCATCGTATCCTTGTCCGCGACATTTATAAATATTTAAATCGAGTTTTTGTAAAATTTCTTTAGTAAGATGTACATAGTCAGCTGCACCATGACTTTCTAACTTATAAAATCCAACAAATGATTCCTTAATTTCCATGCTCTTATTTTCATAATTTACAATCACATATCGGATAATAACACTTAATTGATCTACTTTAGTAATATCTTGAGTGGAATCAGTTATAATTGAAAAACATTGACATTCTCTAATTTCAGTACAAATTAATTTAAGTAAATCATCAGCTAATATACCTATTAGTTCATCAATAATAGTATGACTTAGATATTTAATTTTACTTTTTTCACAATTAATAAGCTTATTCATCACAACATCATAATTAGCTAAAAGACGAACAGTTTGTATAAAATTACCTTCATTAAATGAATTTTCCTTAGAGAACTTTTTTTCGTTACCACGAAGAGCATTATTTCCTGCAGTTAAATGTAGTATAATTTTAATTATTCTTTCTAAGACACTTCTCCAGAAAGTTGCTTCTTCAGATATTTGATTTTCTAATTCTTTATCAATTACTTGGTTTTTCTCCCACAAACATCTTATTTTAACCGCTTCAATGTGCTGTGTTGAAGTATCATGAACATAAATTTTTTGTGAGGCATGTTGCCAATCATCAATACCATTGATCCATGTAATATTGAAATTTTTGTAATATCTATCAGCAAAAAGCCAACATGTCTCACAATACATTTTATTTAAAATAATTGAATAACAAAGCCATGTACGTGGAATTTTACTACCAGATTTAGCATACATAAAGTAATAATCAGTAGAGAATTTTCGGTTTATTTCATTTTGAGGAAATTTAATATTTGGCTTGCATGGACCATATGAAAGTATGCTTCGTTTAATTCTGTCCGTGATATTTTCATCACCAAAATGTCCACGATCTGTTGGGTACTCATAGCTTAAATTTAGATCAAATTGAGGACCAATACAAACAACTACAGACATATAAATTAAAAGGATTAGGTAGTTCAAGATTTTAATTAGGTACCTATTGAAAATTTTGCTAAATAAGTGTCAGATATATATTTAAAATTATCTGTATTAGACTGATGTAAATTATACCTGAATCTGATGCCACATAACTATCTTTGCACACATTTTTTTCAAAGTCAACACCATCATCATTTTCAACATTTTTATTACCCATTTCATTTTTATTGTCATTATTTACTACATTTATATCAACTAAAACAATTTATATAATAATCGGTACATTTTATAAAAATATATAAAAGCTAAAGTAATAATATAAAATATATTATAAATTTAAATATTTAATAACCTACAAAAAATAAAAAATAAATATAAATAGTTTTTAATTAATTATTTGATTTGATAAAATTAAAATTAAAATTAAAATGTCAATTAATTAAATGTATTATATTATGATTAATTAGTAGGATATCTGGATATATTATACTCTATATAATATTAATCTATATAACGCATATATAAATAATTTTAAGACAATTTGAATGTTATTTACAATAAGTTATTAACTAATCAGTAAAATTAATGTTAAAATACAGAATCAATAATAATATGGTTATTTATTTTAAATTGTCTATATTAAAATAAATGATACCTGAATCTGATGCCACAAAACTATCATTGCACACTAGTTCTAAATATACATTATCATTTTTTCCAACTTCAATACCATCATCACTTTTAACATTTTCATTATTTATTTCATCTTTAGAGTCATAATTTACTACATTTATATCAGCTAAAAAAATTGATAAAATAATAGGTACATTTTATAAAAAAAATATAAAACTAAATTAATAATACAAAATATAGTATAAATTTAAATAACTTTAAATACACGAATTTATTAAATTATTATAATATCATCCTTAATTATTAATGTAATTTATTAATAATACTATTTAATTTATTTTAAATTATACTACAAATATTACTGACCTTGTATTATTCAACCATAATACAAAGAAAAAATTATTCAATTAGTCTTAGCCCTTAGGTTTAGGTATAGTACATTAGTAGTTAGTACCAAAACATACTTGAAAGTTAAAACTATCTACTAGTATTCATTTTATAGATACATATTAATATATTATTTAAAACTTACAAGAATTTTTAGTTTTATGATTTTCACCCGAAGTTCCAACTGTCGTTGTACGCAATTCATTTTTTATTATATAAGAATCCAAAGCACCAAACATTTTCTTTTGAGATTCTTCTTTTTGTAGTTTTAGTTTTCTTTTTGCAGCTCCACTTAGATAATTTCTTGATGACATTTTTAATATTCCACTTAACTGTATATATATTTATTATTATATTATAAATTTATAACTAATTAAGTTAAAACGAGTTAATGAATATACAAAACTTGGTCGGTTAAGTAATAAAATAACTAATAACGATTAATAACAAAATATGATAATCCCACATATAACTTATTATTGACTTGTATATCGCCATAGATCATGACTTTGCCCCACGGTATTACGGCCTGTCCTACGTAAACGCAGCGAGCGCGAAATTCGCGGCGCGGCGCGATCAACGCGGTGACCAAAATTATCAAACCTATATAAATAGATGGGAATGTCCAACGTACACCGGAAATGCCGGTCGCGCGAGCGAACGAATTCGTTCGTGTCAGCCGCACGCGTTTGAAAATCAAATCAGTTTGTTTTTCGCCGCACGCGATAACGCGAATTTTATTAAATTGGTATATTATTATAATACATAATAATAAAATTAATTATATAAATTTATATTTGTTTTACAAAATGGAAATAATTGAATATCTTTATCTGAAGTACAAAAAAAAAGTGTTCTTTGGAATAAATTTGATAAAAAGTATAGGGATAGAATATTTTTTATACAATAAGTATTTTACTGTAGTACTATCACTAAGAAATAGTTTTTTTGAAAAACTAGACATTTTTTTTTTTAATTTAAAATTTAGGTACACACTACTGTCTGCGTTTGAAGACAAAGTGACTATGTATGTGAAATGCGAATGGTACAAAATCTATTGCCGCAAATTCGCACTCGCCGCGTTTACGTAGGACACGCCGTTACGGTAATACCATAGAAAATGTATAATATTATTTATCATCTATGGATAATAGGTAGTACTGTAGTAGGTAATTAATTTATACTCTATGTCTATGGATGTCCTATTCGAGATTGCTGTTCTTCATATCATGAAAGTTAAATCCATGAACTACTACAGTTCATGCTTCATATTATGATATTGCCATAGATTATTAATAATGACTCTATGGATTATACGACAATAATTTAATATTTTTCTCTAATTAGAAGTGTTTCGTTTTGATATTTTTGGTTTATTACAGTCGAAAAACATAATTGCAAAGGGGCCCCTTAATTACAAATATAGGACGGGGGCCCCGGTGCATTGCACCGCCTGCACCGCCGATTTATCCGGCACTGCTGTGAGTGAGATCCAAGTATAGAGTGGATAGTGTAGTATTTTGATTGAAATTGAATCAGTCAAATAATATATATTATTATATCATTCAAATTTAGATATCGACCTAAAAGTTCCACTCAGTAAAATTTAAGAATGTAATAGGTTAATGTGTAATAGGTAATTTTTCGAATTTTTTAAAATAAAAAAATTACTATTTTTTCAAATCTCTGACTTGGTATAATAATAATATATAGCGAAATTGAATGATGCAAAATTACAACAATATAATTTATAATTATTTATCTTCAGTTTGAATAATTGATTTTTATTTTCATGAAAACGTTCTTTCAATATTATGGTTTGATGGACGAATAGCATATATTATAGTATTGTACTATCACTAATTTATATACTAATTTAAATGACCACAATTGAAGGTACCAATTTATAAATATCAGAGTCCTTGTTCGGATAAAATAAAATAAAAATAAATATAATTATAATATAATTATAATATAGTGTTTTTTCCTACATTTTTTATATGAATAATAATAGTTATTAAGATGAAAATAACAAAAACAAATCGTGTTTTACATTATTCTTATATCAAGATAGTATAGACAATTTACAGGATTTTATTTTACATATTTTCTGTTTTTTTGTAGGTAGGTAGGTAAAATAAAAAACGCTCAGAATCTAAAATAAAAAAATATGTGGAATAATAATTATAATTCGCAATATATTTAGTACCTCTACCTATTATAATATGTGTACAATATATTACATTCATAATATTATCATTAAATCATTTAGTTTAAAGGTTTAATATTTTTATACCTACAACCTACATAATTCTTTCCGCAAAGATCTATATATATTTTAAAAATCAAATTAATAAATGCTTCTTTATGTTTATCGTAACATAGTATACAGATATTACAGGGGTGGCCAACCGCGACTTGCGACTTATTTCTTTCAAAAGTTTTTTACTAATTTAAAATAATTTATATTTATTAAATATATAGAATATAAATGATAATACTAATGCAGTAATGCATAATAATAATAATATAATAATAATATTGTAGTATTTAAATATTTTTTTTATTATTTAGGTAAATGTAATTTATGAGTTTGAATATTTTTGTAAGGCTTTTGAAATCTGGATGATACGATGTAAGAAATATGTTGTTTCGAAAATTGATCATTTTTGAGCGCAATGTTTAATTTTTAGATATTTTATAGTAGACACATGTATCCAAAATTTTAATAAAAATTTACAACTGTCTCTAAACTGCTTTAGTCCTTCATCTTCTAATTGTTCTAAAAGTTCTATTTCTATTGGTGCTGTATCTATTGCAATAGGATTTATTATTATTGGACATCCGTTTTCAATAAAATTTACTAAAATAGGATTGTCTAAAAAACTAAAGGCTGGTTTGAATAATTTAAGTCTTTAAATCGATCTTCAAAATAATCTATTAAATGGTACTTAATACTCAATTTTTACTCTCAAGATTTACCATATTTCATTATTTCATAGTTTCTATACAAAATAATCTCAAATAAAATGTGAATACTTATATGTGATTAATAATATTATTTATCTCATTATTATACATTTTATTACTACCTTCATATTTAATCTATAATAATAATGAATGAATGAACGGAACATTTACTAATTGATGAATATAAGTTAAGAAATTTTTTTTTTGCTCTTACATACATTGCAATTTTCTGATGTTGCTCGCAAGTCACTTCATGTTGGCTACCCTCGATATATTACAATAGCTCTGTATATAATGAAATAAACTATAATTGAATTGTTTTTCAAATAGTGCATGTATATTTGCAATATTAAATTTAATATATAATTTTTACAATGGCCATATTTATATTCTATTTATTAATACGTCATATACGTTGATTTTAGTTTGAAATTTTCGTTTAATTTAAAAAAAAATGATTAATGATTTCAGAATAATCAATCTCCGAATTCGTATGAACATATACATATACCTACGAACCCGGTGAAACTCAACTTTTTAATATGAAAAAGTAATATACTAGTTCTACACTATAATAATTTATAGGCGTCTACTTAAAATATAATATAGGCATAATCATAAAATAAGCGGTTGAAAAAAACAATAATGATACAATATTAGGTACTACAGGTATATACATTATGAACTAATCAGGGTGAAGGTTAGAAAAAATAATTCCTACAGAATGTGAAATTCTATCTCAAATAGTCAAATATACTCGTATTAATGGATACCATATAAATGTAATATGTATTTAATATAATATAATGTATACAGAATGTTCCAGATGTCCAGATATAATGCATAATAATTTTAATATCTCTGAGTATAAATGTATAATTATAATTTTTTAATGCTATTTTATTTAAATTATTATTTAAGTTATAAATAATAAAAATATAACTTGCTTTTTTTAAAAAAAAATTATGTTAAATTTGAAGATAGGCAATATTTAAAGAAAATTTTTTTTTTTTTTTATGAAAATTTTAATGGGTCCATTTCCTAGTTTTGTCAAGAAATGTTTGGAATTTTTTTTCATTTATAGGTAGTAGGAAAATCGCAATGTTTGTCTTTGTATTACAATTTATATTCGATTTAATAACATTAATATAATTTATTTAATATCAATTATTACAGTATAATCATTTATCATTATAGAAACGAAACCCGTTTTAAGGTGTTTGTATATTATTATTTATTATATTATTTCAAGTATAAAAATGTCACCATTATTATAATATATAACAGTAAACATGATAATTATAACTGTTTTCTATTGTATACATGGATTGGATTTATACTTTACAGTAGGTATCACAATTTTATAGATTTTATTTTATAACAATGATAACCCATTTTACACAGAGTAAAAATAATAATAATATATATAAATAATATATTATACTTATAGTACTTATACATATTATTATTATTTTTATTATTATTACCGTGCGAAAAACTTTTTAATCTGCGGAAGTTAAAGTCTCCCAAAACGAATTTCGATACAGATATCTAAATAATAATACGATCATATCATTTATGATTATAATAAATAATTGTCTTGTAAGATGAAAACCGTTATTTTACACTATATTATTATATAGGTTTTCTATAAATTGTGCAAACAACCTTCAGATAATATGTTGATTATACGCTACATTGAATACACGTATGTAAGTAATTCATTAATTTAAAAATAGTTTTATTTAAAACTGTGGTTATTTATATTATTATATTAACGAGGTCATGATCGAATGTCCAAGGCAGGACATTCGAATATATTCAGGATAATATGTTCTGCTTAACTTTGCTTTCTCGACTTTATTCTTTTGATTATAATTATAACTTATAGTTATAAGTATAGAATTTAAGACTATATTTAATTTTGGTCCAATTTAATATATTTGTTTAGTTCGTTATAATACATGGTTTAGAATAATATATTACATACAATAGTACCTAGTTATACAACACAATAATATCTAGGTATGTCATGACAAACAAAAAAAAAAAAAAAGTAGGTACCTACTTTGAAAATTATTTGATTTAATGTAACAATGTAAACTATATCAAAAGATGCGATAATTTAGGTACCTAAATGCTTATGTACTGTGTATGTCATGTAATTTATATTGAATTTATTATAGAGAAACAGATATTTATGACCTAAAAAACCTGTTAAAAATGTATTAAGAAATACGTAAAATTTAATTAAAGTCATTATTAAATCACTTAATTAAAATATCACGGAAAATCAATATAGGTATGTATGACACCACCATTTTTTAATAAATATTAAAATATTTTGAAGAAAAAAAAATTAATTATATTTTTAATAAAAATCTAACTTAAAAAGTGATTTTTAAAAAATGTAAAATTTTAAATTATGAATATAAATGATATTAATGAAATTTGTGTCAATATGAATATTATCACTAATATATACATTAGTTAGGTAGGTAACATTATAAAAGTGATAAATTGATACAAAACTTTAATCTATAAGAAAAAACATGTTCATGATGGGAACTGGCAAAACGTTTTTATTTATCAGAAGACAAAGTGTTAACATTAAAAAAGAACACAGTAGAGAGCGACCTTCAGCAGTCTTTTTTTATATGGATTAAATGATAAATTGTTAAAAAACATATATGTATACCTAACTATATTTTATTGTATACTACGAGGGATACGAAAACATCAATGGACAAATTGAAAATTTAATAAAAGTCTAATAAATGACACTGATGATGGTCATATTATTATTTAATATTTAGTACCTATGTACAAACTAAATAAAACAGCGTATTAATCACAGACTACGTTCTATACGTGTAAAAACACTGTCAAGTATAAAAAGAAAATTCAATTTTAAATGTTGTCATAAAATGTAGACACAAAATATTTGTATTATTTTTTAGTAGTCGTTTATATTTAAAAACACGTCTTTGCATTTCTAAAAAAATATTACTAATAATTTGTGAACTTAAAATACAATAGTAAATCAATACACATAATATGAATATATAAGTTTTATATTTTATATAATTCTTCGGTAGGTAATTAAAAATATCACTAATACCAATATTATATTATTAATAATAAATGTGTATTCGTATGCGAAATATTATTTCTTAACTTTGTTCAATGTAATAAACACTACATTATTATTATTATACTAGTATTATATTAACATAATATTATTCAACGTTGTATTTTGGCACAGAAACAACAACAGGTAGATTTATTATTTCTCTAATCGATGACAATAGTAAAGGGAATTATTAATGCATATATATATATAATGGCGGCAATAATTCGTGTAACGAAATATCAAATAAAACGTGAAAATGTGAACATTTAGGGAGTCGTTTCTGTAGTTATAATAATAGTCGATATAATATAGATTATGTAGACAATATCGAATCGAATGGTACCTACTTACTTAACGAAGAAAGTTATTTTTGTCATTTTCTTTTGAATACCTTGGTACTCTTTGATGACTCTTTGACGACTTTTCAACGATTTAACTATAGTATATACTATATTATAACCTATATATATATATTATAACGTTTATTTGAAATGAAAGAATTTTTATATTTTTTATTTATTATCTATAGTAATTAGGTACTGATTTATATCAAATAAAATAATATTTTAAATTTTACTGTGTCCAAGTGGAATTTTAATTTTTAATATTTGTATAAAAAAATGTAGGTAATTGATCTTATATATAATAAATAATAATAGTAATATAATATATATAAATTATAATATATATTTTAATAAAATAAATGTACTCGTATAATAATATGATTAACGATATTATATAATTGTATTATATAAGAAATGATGGCGTGGATAAAATTATTTTTTGATTATTTGTGTTATAATATTTTAAAACACAAAAAAATATACATATTTATTTTAATATATTTTCACAGTTATTATAATTATTACAATATAATATTATTGCTGAAACGTATGCGTAAAAAGTAAGGTTAATAAACATTGCAAATGTTATATAAAAAAAAAATAATAATCGTGAAGGTTGCGTGTCTCGCAATTTTACACTAGACCATATTATTTGAGTGGCTAATTTCATTTTATTTTATATAAAATTTTTTATTTACTTCTAGAGGCCTGGAATATATTTTACTCAAAAACATCAATTTTAAATATTAATTTTTAAGACATCAAAATATTGTCGCTGAATTTAACTGACTACACAATCGAAATATATATCGAATGATTTCGAATGACAATCGCTTATTTATATGTAACAACCGTATACACGAGCAGAAAAATATAAGCGTCAATAAATTATTTAATAGATAATTTAAAATTTGAAATTTAAATTGAACTCATCTACGATCGATTAGAAATCGAATATAATATTAT
>JAIUCT010000016.1:3566267-3596346 GCA_021307375.1 Tetraneura akinire | reverse complement strand
TCACATTTTATAATAAAATGAAACTAAAATTGTGATACGAATTTTACTGTAATCAGTATTCACATAATTATATAATAATATTAATATAAAAATTGAGAAATCTTGTTAATTCTCACTCACTTTACGGAAAACTTGTAAAAACTATAACTAAACTGACAAGAACAAATTAATTAATCGGTTAATTCTGATTTATAGTCTAAACAATAAATATAATTTTAGAATTTAAAATGAACCGTTTTAAAATATAGTTAAAATGTAGTCCGTTTACTGTATAGTAATGAAAAATATTATACATAGTGATTGTAATTTAGTATGTAGAATTCAATAAATACAGAGGGAGATGGCAAACGAAGAATTCCTTTTTTTCATTATTTAAAATTATAATAATTGACTGATAAGAATGATTTAAATATTTTAAATATTTTAAATATAATAATGTACCTATAATATGATTTTACCACGTATGTATGGACAGATATGAAAACTGATTTGATGGAACAAAAAATATTATTTCGCCATTATCACATAGAACCATATATGGGGCTCGGTTATTGTTTTCGCATAACAATTAGCCAACAAAGATCACGTCATTATATATAAAAAAATCACAAAATTTTTATAGCCTTGAATCTAAATACTAAAAACTTTTTAGCAATTGAAACAAATCTCGCGGATATGACCCAAGTGAATTTTACATAATACCTATAGTGGTTTCGCATAATATGAAAAATAAATATCGCCACCTATACTATTATAAATTATAATAGTTTAATTATAATTTATAATAATTAAACTTATTTATTAAGGTGTCTCGTGTCTTGTGTGTGTATAGTGTATGTGTGTACCTTGTATAAATGTACGATAATATTAAAAATTTTTTTTTTCGTTTACGTTGTTCCGTATAAAATAATATTATAATATACCTACTATTCGTTTAATTAATTATTATTTTACATTTTTATTGTATTTGTATTAATTTACATAATAATATAATATTGTAATTCAGAAAATTTTCAATGAGTTATTTGATTTAAAAATGTACTTAGAATTTGAGACATATCTACACCAATTTATTTTGAATATCAAAAAAATTTATATTATATTATAATATACACCTGTAGGTACCTATTTATAATAATTGTATACACTCAATACAGTGTGTGGGTGTTGCGTTTATGATAATATTATATAGATTTTAGGCCGTACTATCATTTAAAACAATGTTATTTTTTCTAATACAAGTGCACACACGCAGGCTGTACCTACGTATAGTATTTACGTATAACGGAATAGTGCAAAAACGCATAAGTTGCGTGCCAAAGCTATGAATCGCGTACCAATTTAAACGTCAAATTTTTAATAAGATATACGCCCAAACGAATTATAGTTCTCATATATATTGTATTACACGTTTTTATATATTGTGTATATTTTATAATATCTGTATTCTGTAAGTACTACATGACGGCCATTTGCTATTTTATCGTTTTAACGTGTCTGCTAAAACGGTAAAAAAAAAAAAAAATTCATATTTTTCGACGGTTTTAAATATTTAAAAAGAAAAATAATAATATTATTTTATTGTAATTAATAAAACATTAATTGTAAACAAAAAAAAAAAAAAACATATTTTTATTTTAAAAGTAAAAACGATCAAAATGAGATTAATTGATTAAAAAATTTAAAAAAATAACAAAAAGTCTGTGAAATATTTGCGTTAGGTAGATATTCAATATGACAAACATTTTTTCCATATACGTATCAACTTATAAACGAAACAACACAGCAGTGAACTTGTTAAAATAACTGTTCAAATATATTTAATTCTATACAACAAAAATTGATTAACTTAAATTTGTATATTTATATATAATAATAATAATAATAAAACCTTTTCTTATTATTATTTTATTATTCTACTCATTTTTAAAACTTTAATTTTTAAATAAATTTTTTCAAGTTATATAATAACATGACAATCATAAAACACGATATAAATATTAAAATTTCATGTGTAGTGATTATAATATGTTTCTACAGTAGCAATTTGCAGTAGGTATAATATATAGGTATATATTGTATATAATACGCATATTTATATTGTATATTATTATAAATTTATAATGTATTATTTACGCGTCGTATTACGTTTACGATCTGTCTTGATTGAAAACTAAAATATTATATAAAATACTAGTTAAATAATTTAACTTAAATTATTAAACGCGTATAGACAACAATTGGTAGTCTATTATACTCTGCACGTGGATTTTTATTATAATAAATTATTACTAAATATATACCTGTAACAAATTCGATTATCGTAACCATAATAAAATATACCTAAATACACTATTAAATACTTTTAAGCGTATAAAAAAGAAACAATGGTATAATAATTATTATGGTAACATTATAATAGTTAGGAGCATGTCTATACGTTGCTGACCGTGGTATACCTATACTGGCATACGTTTTATATAGACATTTTTATATTCGACGAAATGACGAAATGAATTTTTTGGTTAAATTCACGAGTTTCTGCTCGATATACACATGATTATGTAAAATATAATAATACCTAATATTATAAATTGCGTCCAATAAATATTGTCTAAATAATATTGTTCATAAATAATAATGTACCTATATTATTATAAATTCAATTAGAAATGTATTCTAACTATGATCTATGAGCTATGACGTTATAGCCATATAGATATAGATATAAATATAGTTTTTCGTTCTGATATTTCTCGCCATTAAAAACGAATCACGGTTTGGATTAAAAAACTACCTATCGCATTTAATTTAAGACAAAATAATAATACTAGTATTTTATTTTATATATATAGAAATCGAATCGTTTACATAATATTATAATAATATTTGTATAATTGTTATCATATAATAATCTTATTAACAGAGATTTATTTTTCTCCCAACAGAAACCACTTGCGGTCATCCACCAGTGCCGGTTAACGCCAAACTAATCCGGGAAGGTGTCAAAGCGACGTTCGTCTGCGACGATGGATACAAACTATTCGGGTAGCGTATTCGTATTGTACAATAATACCTATATCTTATAATATATAATTTTTAAGTGTGACACTGTGAGTCTGTGACGGATAGAAAATTTAAATTATTAGCCGTAGTCGACGTATCAGTCTCAAATTTAATCGTTGATCAAATCCCAAGTCTAAATTTTTTTTTATAGATGTTTAAAGTTTAAATTTTAATAAAATCTATATTTATATAGGTAGTATTAATATGCATTATTGGGTTATAATATTTTTCTAGAGGGCCAAATTGTGATTTAGGCTACTATATTTGTATATCAATATTTAGGTACAAGTAAACAGTAGGTATAATATCTCTAATCGATAATATTACAATTTAGAATTTTGTTTACCTAACCTATAATATATATAATTTATAGATACCTACCTAAAATAACTATATTACTATTACAATATTGAAATAATTTTTAAGTTAGGTAGGTACATACCTATTTATACCTACATTTAAACAAGCACTTAAATATACGCCTACCTACCTAAGTATAATTATTAAATTATATAAATAATAAATTATTAAATAGATAAGTACCTAATGCTAATCTAAAACAACGTAAATTATAATTTTGTCTTTACAAAAAATTGCCAATAGGTACCTCGTACCTTGTTGTAGTATTAATGGAATCAAGTTTTTTGTTTTTTCAATTTTTGAACTTGATCTTTGAATACCTAATACTATACCTTGACATCTTGTATCAAATAATGATTATCTTACATATAGGTAGGTTAGTTTCTTTTCGTAATCATGTAGAATATTCAAATATTGTATATTATATAGGCTATGTAGGTAGGTACCTACCTAATATTATATTATTATATAGACGATATTATACACATTTAGCCAAATATGTAGGTACCTACCTAATGTAAAATAAATCACAGTTTTTTTATTTTTTAATAATTATCATATTAAACAGATTTAATATTATTTGATTTCTTTTTTTTAGCTCCGAAACGATAACTTGTTCTACGAACGGCGCTTGGACTGGAGATTTACCGTTTTGCGGTAAGTTACTATTTATTTTTAGTGGCTACATTTCTGTCCAAAATAGGTAGGTACGTGTCTAAAATCTTTCGCAGACATGATCAAACATAATTTTATGAAAGATAGGTACGGGTACCCACTGGGAAAGTCATCCCAGAACGAGAAGATTCTAATTTTTTTTTTATGTCGTATCTATGAGTGTTTTTAAATTTATTTAGGAATTAATTTCTTAGATCTGACCATCGCTAGCGATTTATAATATTTGTAAAAAAATCAATATACTGGTAGGTACTAATATATACGGCTGGATCGATTGCCACAAAATTTAGTACAGAGATATATAAGACATATGGGCAGAAGATAAGCTAAGTTAAAAAGTGATAGACCCAATCACTAAATAGTAAAAAGTAAAAGTTGCTTAAACAGGGATTATGAGATTTACGATGGAGTTTTTTGTTTATAGATGGTTGCTATTAGTTTCAATAATATTGCCTATTAAAGGTCATTGGGGCCATGCCCCCTCAGGCGTTTTATAAATCCTTATTTTAATTTTTTTTTGTATCGTAATAATTATCGTATACCTATCGTATATGCAATATGCGTAATGATACATAAAAATGTTTTAGAGTATTTTAAAATAAAAATATGTCCCAAAACATTTTCATGGTTAAAAATAATGTTAATATATTGATGTATAGAATGATAATACCTATTTAATATTTATACAGGAGTAAAATAATATGCTACTTTGTCTAATAAAATATAATTATAATAGGTATGGCGTTTTCATTAACGCCATCCAGCATTTTATCCATTTCCATATTCCTTAGAAACTATATTATTAATAGGTTTTTCATCACACCATATCAACCGGCAATTATCAAATAATTGTCATATTCAAATTTAGGTTTATAGGTAATAATATAATTTAATCTCTTATTGGTTTTCAAATAAATAATCCCAATATCCCATATTATGTTTTCTGAGCCGAGTACATACCTTTTATACAATATTTATTTTGAAATGTATTTACTATTTATTAATACAAATATGTATAGACATTGTTTTATTTATTTTTAAACACTTTATTTTATTTTTTTTAAATAGATTATATTATTACAAATAAATTATTAAGGTATTTTAAAAAAAAAAAGTCGAAGATTGGATTCATTAAATACAATTTTAAATACCTTTTGGTTTTTAAAAATAATATATACATCTTTTGAATTGAATTTTTTTTTAATTCATTGTAGGTATGTAATAAAACAATCATAAATACAAGAAAAAAATTAAGTATACTTACATCAATAATGGTGTTCAGGCTTTCGCCCAAAGCGCCATTCTAAGAGCCAGGAGGGGCGCTAAATTAATAAATAGCTATAGGTAGGTTTTTTGTTTTTACTGCTTTTAGGCAACTACTGGTAAGGCCTTATAACATTTAAATATTTTATGAAATAATGTAATTATAAATCTTTTTTAAATTAATTATTTGTATACAGACTGTCATAAATACCTTTGTTTAATAAAATGAAATGATACATATATAAATTGACTGTTACAAAAATTATTTAAGAAAAATACATACATCATCCTATTCTATAGCCTTTATTTATTATTGTCTGAAGGGGTGCCAAAATTTTATGCCGGTCCTGTTTGTACTTAGTGTAATCAGAAACATTGGATGAATTTACCACATTTATTTTATACATATTTTGGCAGCATATGAGATAGGTATATAAAATATTTAAAAGTATTTTAATTTTATAACATTTTTTGCTCTCAGGAACCAACGTGGCCGTACACAAACCGACCAATCAGTCGACGACGGCTAGGGGAGGGAGTTCAGCTAATGCGAATGATGGTGATCCAACTACTGTGCATGATGGCAGGAGATGTACAGAAACGCTCAAAGAACCGTCGCCGTGGTGGTCAGTTGACCTGCTGCAACCATATCCAGTACGAGCTGTGTCCATCACAACTAGGGGTTGTTGCGGTAAGTCAAATATTGTGTTTACACAATACATAAACATACATCCTAATCAATGGTGTAGTTGTAAAACTTTTTAAGTATACGCCAAAAAATTTGCCATAGATTAGGTTAATGTAAAAAGTAAACCTTCACTACCACCATTCAAAATAAACATACAAAATATAGGATATTTTATTTTTTTTTCTCGAATATCAAATTTATATTTATTATCAAATATCAATTATTAGTTTATAACGTATTTCCCAGCAATGTTAGCAACAAAATCTAATATAAAATGGCATACTGTCATACTGGTATTATATTTTATTACTATACAACACATTCAAATAATATAGTAAGGTATATTTTAAGTTTATAATAATTTGAAATATATCAAATCGTATATCTGCCATAACATAAATTATTTTAAAGATATACGCACTAGAGTAAAAATCGAGAATTTGTTATACGTCGTTTACCAACGCATACACTCCACTACACCCCACTGCCCTTAATTGTTACATTTGGCCATGCCCATAATTCAAATTCTGGTATTCAATAATTTTTCAAATATAAATTATGAATTTAACAAATATTTAAAATTTTAAAATATAGATTAAATCTAAATATCGCTAATTTGAATAGTTTAGTATACGGTTCTTCAATAAAAAAAATACAAATAATAGTTACTCTTTAAAGATTTGTAAACCATATTGTCCTACCTATTATAATTAAATACATTACAATATAATTAACACAAGATAACACAATTCAATTTCATGTACAATTTTATTTTAATTACAAAATAATTATGTATAATATTATTATTGCTTTCGATAGTTCTGATCAAAATATAATATAGCCCAGGAACGAGTGAATCTAATAAAAAAATAAACATTTAAGCCCATTTCACATTTATCTATACATTCATATTGCCAATATTACTACAATAACTATGTATTATATAGGTATATATTATATAATATAAAACTTTTAGTAGCACATACAAAGGAGGTTACATACACATTTATATATTATATTCATATAATGATGTAAAAAGATAAATAATGGCATTTTTGTAAATATATACTACTAGGTACGCAATATTACTTACAGCAAAATAATAATATATATTAAATATATGATTTTTATTTATTTATTAATTTGTACGATGTATAAATGAACTGGATAATTTAAAAAAATACATGTTAATATATATATATATATATATATATAACACTAACACTTATTTATAAGTGTGGAATCTATTTGTTTTTTTTTCCATTTAACTGTAACAATATTATATTTTATTTTTGGTAATCAAATATAAATACTTGTATGTTATAATAAAAACATTGGAATAACTACGATAAAATACTGCACATCACTGTTAAAATATTCACAGTGTGTCAAGGTGGTGGTATAGGTAGTGATGTCGCGTGTACTCGCCCTTTAATAACAAGTGTCATACAATATATATTATTATATAACACTTGTTTACTACCAAATACTTAATAAAAAATTCTAGCTAAAAAACTTTTCTATATATAAAAAAAAAAAAAAAAATACAAAATAAAGTGCGGTCAGCGGTAGTCAGGTTGACCCACACGATATCATCATCCATCATCATTGAAGATTAATATTATTATTCAACATCAGATACGTCTAATTCCTTAATAACTGGACCATCTTGATCACCTACTAAGGTAGATGGCTGTTGTTTTTTCATGAGATTTTTGCCCAGCTCCGGCAATTTTTTGATGAGCAGCTCAAAAACTCGTTCTGGCAATGTTCTCTGCAACACATTTAGTAACTCGGTAGGCTGTCCACAAACTACTACCGCATTTGCTAAGTGTTCAACACCCCGTTCCACGTCTCCTTGCTCCAAATATGACTCTCCCATTTGCACCTCCTGCAGGAAGAACCGTTGTACCGCCTGTTGGTCAGTAAAATCTGGAAAAGTTGATTTGGCAGCACGTGCCGCCTGCTCTTTTTCCTTGGCCATCAGCCGCTTCTTGCGTAGGTTCGACTTGAAATTCGGATCGCTGCGGCGTTTGCGATCGAAATAAAAGCAATAGCCCACAAAACAAAGACCCGCGATGCCGGCAGCCGCGGCGCTGATTGCGGTCTTCGAAACTTCAGTCTGAAAATGATAAAACGATTATTATTAAATGTATAAATTTTTATAATATGTGTAATATACATTTAGAAAAAAATCGACCAACATATTATTCTACGATTATTAAACTATTAATAAAATATTCCATTATCGCAAAAAAATAAAAAACTAGTTTTCAAATGGTTAGCAACGAAAACCTGTTGCTGTTAAGTGTCAACATAATACAGCTAGAGAGACTTTTTTTCTTATACAGTTAAATTTGTATTATAATCCTTGTTAATATTTTTTATTATTCATATCATAATACGCATCATATTATAGCAGAAAGAGCAATTGACTCGAAGGACGAAAAATTGCCATTCACCGTGCATGTCCATCTCTATATAAGTATATTATTATAATTAAAATATTATTTGCAAGCCACTTTTCCCTTGAATATTGTTTTTTTTTCACACGCATTTAATGATTCTCGCAATTTACTGAATAAACAGAACGGATATAATAGGAAAAGGTTTGCCCATCGAAGTAGGCATTATGGATGGATGTTGCTATGTACAATATTATATATTGTGATTAAAAATTTTAAAACAAATTTAATAAACATTATTTTTTACGTAACAAATATATTATAGGACATCAGCCTTTGCAAGACATAGAGATCAGAGTAGGAAACAGCAGCACAGAATTGCAAAGGAATCCGTTGTGTTCATGGTTTCCGGGAACAATCGGTAAGATAATATAACAACTTTAAATCAGACGTGTTGCATTTTGATTACAAGTATTATTACTTTTTATGGTGTTTAGAGGAAGGCACGACTAAAGTTCTTAGTTGCGCGCGACAAATCGTCGGCCAATACGTGTTCCTGCAACTTGTGGGGGTCGAAGGATCTCTGTCTCTGTGTGAAGTCGAAGTTTATTCCACTGATGGTAAGTACTATATATGCGTAACAATTCGAAAGATACAGTCGTGTAATAATATACAAATTATATAATTTATTCATGATTATCACCTATCGGCATTGATCAGTGGCGAGTGTCTAACATACGTTCTAATACGAATTATTTGAACAGGCTTAACCTAACCGTATACAGTTTTTGTCCTAAAAAATAATTGGCAAGTGACACTTAAATGGTGTTGACGGCTGATACAAACATTATTAATCATAATTATATTAATATATTATTACACGAACTGCACAAATGGAAATAAAACTAAGTTATAATCATGTACTCGTATATCGTACAATTTACTCCTAATAAAGTCCAAAATATTTGTAATAAATATAATAATTAGTATTCATACCACTGTCATTAACGGGATAAAAAAAAAAAAAAAAACATAATCGATATTCGATGATTATCTTGTTTTTTATGATTACAGAGTTTTCCATCGACCGATGCTCGCCGGAAAGTGGCTCGTCCGCTCAAACTGACGTGGCCGTGTTCGACAACAGGTGTTACGAATTCAACGTCAATCGCGGCGCGTCATTTGTGGACGCGCGGCAAAAATGTCAGGCTAATGGCGGCGACATTGTTCATGGATTTCGGGGGTCGGCTTCGATATTCTTAGCCGCCGAACTCGAACGGCGTAAGACCAGGCTCAAGACTCAGCTAATTTGGATCGGTGCACAGAAGGAACCGGGTTTGACTTCGAGGACGTGGAAATGGGTGAACGGTATACTTGCATTGATATTATTTAAATACATACATCGGAGAGAAAAAAACGGAAAACAATTTTGTATTATTATGATAATATAAATACGTAACATATAAATTATAATATCATGTAAAACATAGTTGCCTAAAAGTTAATTTCCTTTAACTTATTGAAATGTTGTTATTAAAATACATATGAAATTCGTGTATAGAAAATACCTATAATACAATTAAACAAAAAATTATAATCCTGTGCAGGTGACGTGATAACGAAACCGACGTGGGGTAAAGACCAACCGAATAATTACAACGGTGAACAGAATTGTGTGGTACTTGATGGAGGTCGCGAATGGTTGTGGAACGACGTGGGATGCAATTTGGATTATTTACATTGGATCTGTCAATACAGTGAGTAGTCCAGTGGCGCAATTAGTATAAATCTCGGGGAGGGCTAGTTATTTATTATATAAATATATACTTATCGTCACTACAAAGTGCTCTTACGATTTTGGGAGTCGTAACAGTACCATTCTATACAGAATGTAAGCTATAATATTTAATGCAATTTAATTATGATTTATATACTTAAACTTACAAGTACTTATACCTAATTAGTTTAATTTTAAGAGTAATAAAAAATATACGTTAGTGGTTATAGTTATAAAATGACAATATTTACATTTTACATAAATATAATAATATAATGTATAAATAAATACAATGTATTAAGTATAGGAAAATAATAATTATTAAAAACATTGCACGACATCCTGTACAATAAATAATAATATAAATTTCAATTATTCGCAAACGAGATAAATTCTAACGTTTAAAATTTAAACTATTATTATGATCTTTGCAGCGCCAACCACGTGTGGCAGTCCTGACGTAAAGGTCAATAGTACGATTGTGAGCCCATTCACGTACAAAGTTTCATCGGTGATTGAATATATATGTCCAGAAGGACATTATACGCAGGGTTCGGCCAAAAGGACGTGCGGTTCCAACGGATTTTGGACCGGATCAGCGCCGACTTGTAAACGTAAGATAAAAATAAATAAATATTTTTATAATATACGTATCAATAATGCAGTAGTTTAGTGTTTAGTATTTTGACTTCTAATATTGTTTATACGTTTAACATTGATTTTGTAGACGTGGATTGCGGACAGTTGTACAATATAGAAAACGGCACGATTACTTTAGAAGACAACAGGACTACGTTCAAAGCAACTGCTCGATATACTTGTAATCAAAATTATAGCTTGACGAACGGTGACGCGAAACGGACGTGTGCCGAAGACGGAAAATGGACAGGACGCACGCCGCAATGTCTGTGTAAGTCAATTTTAATATCAATTTCATATAAAAAAAAAATTAAAATAATTTTTTTTATTAACCATCAAATTAATATTTTCCGGAAAAATGCAATTTTGTATAAATTCCGAGGTAAATTCTATAATATGAATATTACTAATATAATATGTTAAAAAATATAAATTCTCCTATAATTCAGGATGTAAAATATTTGACTATATTATATCATAACCATACTTTATACTATAATATTGATTTAACTAAATATGATTTATTAATTATTTTTCGCTTTGTTTTTTTCTTCAGTTGACTGGTGCGGAGACCCGATCGAAGTTCAGGGAGCCACGGTGACCTTTACCAATCACAAAGCCGGATCCGTCGCCGTATATTCGTGCCATCAAGGATTCGTAGCTGTCGGCGGACAACAAGTCAGTAGTTTATTCAAGATTAATTTTCATGAAATTAAGAAGAGTTAGATACGAGTATCTATTTCGATTGAAATATTTTTTCCTAACAATTATTTAAAAAAAGTTTATAAGCATATTATATTATTATAGCTATACTTGTCATTTAATTTTTTATTACAATATAAAAATTGACATTATGATTATTTATTAATATCTATTTTATACTGGGTATATAGGAACTGAAATGTGGACTTGGAGGAGAATGGTCTGGTAAACCGTTGGTCTGCAGATTCGTGGATTGTGGACCGCCACAAATAATCGAAAACGGACAAGCGTCGTTGATCAACGGATCCACGACGCATGGGAGCATTGTCGAGTATACGTGCGAACAAGACTACTGGCTTCAACCGCATACTAGTCGTCGTCAAATTTGCACTAAAGAAGCGAAATGGTCCGCTGATCCACCCACATGCCAATGTGAGTATTGTAAAAATATTATACATTTATACATTTGTTTTAAGTGATTAGTTATACAATTAATTAATGAGATAGGTACAATTCAGCTTATAGTAATTATTTTCATATACGTTTCATATTATCAATTTGATTCCTTAACTGGCTGCTCTCGCCGTGTACCACAAATATATTATAATTATGCGTTATTACGTATACAAATTTAATCAAAATCATCACGTAATCTTTTATAGTGATCACATGTCAAGAGCCTGAAGTACCGACAGGAGGTTATGTGGTCGGCTACGATTTCAATATACACTCGAGCATCGAATACCATTGTGACGCAGGTCATAAATTAATTGGCACGTCGATTTTACAATGTAACAACAATGGAGAATGGAGCACAACGCCACCAGAATGTCAATGTAAGTATTATATATGAAGTACGGTGTAATATTAATAATTAATACTTATATAAAACTTGAGCTTTTACTTGTTGTCCCACCTTTCCAATGATTTTCTATATATGGGTAAATTTCTGATTTTAAATTACTACATAAAAGAAAATACAAAAATATAATATGTATTGATGTATTGTATTGTAAATGCAGATATCGATTGTGGTAAATTGACACCACCGATTTATGGTACTTTGCATTATTCTAACGACTCTACACATCTCGACAGCGAAGTTAAATACAGTTGTAGCAATAACTACAGGTTGACGGGCACTGCCATACGACGATGTCAAGAAAATCAAGCGTGGAGTGGGACAGCTCCAAAATGTGAAGGTAATTATTATTTTTATCATTTTGTTACGTTTATTAGGAAGAAGTAGATGAATGATAATTTTTTTCGAATTTAGAAATAAGATGCCCGGAACCAATTTTACCAGAACATAGTATACTGTCGGTAACGGGAAACGATCGGTTATACGGGCGAACTTTAATAAGGACTTCTTCTGATTCAGTTTCAACTTCTACGTATAAAATTGGAGCTCTAGTTAAATACCGCTGTGAACGAGGTTATAAAGTTGTTGGCGAACCAATGAGTAATTGTGATGATACCGGATCATGGACAGGTGTAATACCACAATGTGTTTGTACGTATTAAAATTTATCAATAACCACGGTAATAGAATCTAATGTAAAAATTATATTTTGTTAGATGTTGATTGTGGAGTTCCCGACAGCATTGATAATGGAAAATTCAACTTGGTTTCAAATGTTACATATTATGGTTCAGCTGTTTTGTACGAGTGTAATGATCACTTTCAACTCGATGGACATGGTAGAAGACTGTGCTTAGAAAATGGTACATGGAGTTCAGAAACTCCGAAATGTCAAGGTAATAAAAAATAACATAATAACTTTAACTAATTTTAATGTTATAATATAAACTTTTAGAAATTAATTGTGATGAACTTAAGAGTGAAAACAATTTATCAATTAAGATAACATCTAGAACAATTGGGGGCACAGTAGAGTACTCATGTCCGCGAGGATATTTCACGATTGACAATGTTACAAGATATTGCTTGCCAAAAGGATCATGGAGCGGACGACCACCAACGTGTCAAAGTAATAAAACTTTTTTTGTCTACTATGAATTTAAATAAGTAACCTTTTTTTATTTTATAGTTATTGATTGTCAACATCCTGGTCAGATTGAAAACGGTAGAGTCATAATAATGAATGAAACTACAACATATAACAGTGCAGCAGAATACCATTGTGTTCCTCATTTTCAAAGAATAGGTCCTTATATGAGGAAATGTTTAGATGATGGTCAATGGTCAGGAGAACAACCTTATTGTCAATGTAAGTGATTATTAACTTTATAGTTCATATTTGATATAACCTGGGCTATAACTTGTAATTATCTAATCAAAGTTTGTCAACTATAATAATTTCAGATAATTTCTATATTAATTAAATATACATTCATAATTAATTTATATTTTTCTAGCAATAAGCACAGTGACAAGTGACACTAGAACATTAGGATTAGCAGTTACTGTTGGGGGAGGATTTCTTTTATTCCTAGTCATACTTCTCGCCTTAATTTATTTAAGGTTGTAAGTACCTATATCAAAATACATTATGAATAATAATAATATATAATGAGATAAATAAAACATTGTTATTATGTAGAAAACGACCTACTCCAATAAAAAATACAGAAAATGTTGAAGGAGCTGTACGCAAAGAAGAACAAAATACAGCAGTCATGTCATATGCATCATTGAGTGATGTACAAAATCATATTTATGATTCAGTAACAGACTACACATATGATGAACCAAATAGCTATTATGAGCCATCGCCAACCTCTAAAGTAAAATCAGATCAGTCAGGAGCTACTGTGACTATTAATGGTGTAGCTATTAGATAATGTTCCAAATTAGGTAATAATTATTTAAGATATTTGTAATGTTTTTATTATTGTAAATATAAATTTATATTTAATGAACAAATTGTTATTATAATATTGAAGTAACAAACCAGATATAAAATTTTATATTGTATAAACTTTGATCTTTAAATAAAGAATAAAAATAAGGATAGGTAATATAAATACTCTTAAATTTAATAAGGTTTAAATAAAAATGTATTAAGTACCTATGTTGCTTATAAAAAATGATTTTATATTTAATATGTAAACCTAGTGAGCTGTGAAGTAACTAAATTATTTTAAATAAATTGTAATAAAAATGTTAAGTGTATAAAGTATTTTATTATAGGTAATTATGGTTAAAATAAAAAATTATAAAATCCATTCTGTTAATGTATATTATGTTTTTGTATATATTTTATTTATTAATTAATTAGGTAACTGAACATTTCAATTATTAATTAAAAATGTTTCCAATATATATAGCCGAGGGTATAGCTTATATTATATTCTAATAAATAAATAGGTAACTAAACTAATATAACAACAGTAACAAATTTGATTTTTTTTTTTAAAAAAAATTAAAAATGAATATATTCTGAAACTATAAATTTGCAATTTTTTAAGTTATTTTTTAATATTTTTACCATAACTAATATATCTAATATAATATGCAGACTATTTAAGCATATTTTTTATATTACATTATATTTAAAATACCAAAGTAGATGGCACATTTAAATAAATGTACAAAAAAGTAGATATTCATAATAGATATTTAAAATATTTAAATATTTAAATTATGTATTTACACTGTAAAAGTTTTCATGTTTATTAAATAATACGAAGAATGAATTTATTTTTAAATATAATAGGTACTCTTACACGTAATTTAGCTTAATTAGTGTTTACGATTATATTCACTTTCAGAAAGCTAAATTTGTAATGATATTCATATCTATAGAATCCTATCCTACTATTCAATATAATATTACCTACCTATTAATATAAACACTATTTACCGACTATTTGTAATAAGTTATTATTTTAACTCTTTCCAGCACAGTGGGACAATGTATATCCTACTAAATTACGTACCATTCCCGCATGGTGGCATGATATTTAACCCACCTATTATAAATTAATATTTTCTATTCTACGTATTTCATTGTGCAATAATAATAATAATTTAACTACTGTATTTTATCTGATATAACATTATAAATAATTTCAACTTTACCAACAGACTATTATTATCACTGTATTATTAGTTTTTACATTTTATTCACTTCCGTTCGTCGATTTGTTCTGAATTTTATATATTATTATAAATAAACAAGTGTACTTTACACATGTGTATAAATCAAGAAATGATAATTATTATTTTACTCAATGTAACATAAATAGTGGTGATACAAATTTTAACCCGTGGTGTCAATTGTCATTTGTGATAAGTATTTAAATTGCACTATCGCACCTAACAGAATTTAAAAAAAAAAAATTTTATAATTAAAATATGTTAAAATAGTAAATTTTACAAACAATAAAATTTTTTGTTGAATATTTCAATTTGTGTGCATGTTGGGTATATTTTACTAAAATTCTTGTGCAGAAAGTTAATAAAAACCCAAATTAGGTATAAATATATATAGGTATATTTAGTTTAGTACAGCAATATAAGTAGGAATATAGTTTAATTTAGTTTAAGTGTCATTCATAGATTCAATACAAACACACCATGTAAATTAATTTTTTTTAGTAAAATATTAAATAAATTTCATAAATAGCAAAAAATATGAGGTAGATAACATATTAAACCAAAAAATGATTGTAAATAACATATTGAACTATCAAATATTAATAATGTTTAAATATAGAAACACTTAATACAAATAAATAGGTAAATAATAATTAGTTAAGTAGGGTACTTATTACATTGATTATAGAATAAACTATATTCTGTCCGGCGAGAGAATGCGCCAGATCTGCACACAAAGAATGACAATCAAGCAGTAGTCAAATCTTATATTTCCCTCTCCATGTAACTCACATGTTCCGACAATTGCTGATCAACTATTTATATTGGGTTATGAATCGGTATTGGTGAGAGTGTTATGACTGGGTGGGTGCGGGTATACGCAAAAAAAAAAAAAAAAAAATACCAATTTTGGTTGGTGCGCAGCGTTCCCTCTTGTACGTATTACATATTATACAAAATAGTTTATATTAAATACCTACATTTGACACAACAAGAATTAATGGTACTTCACTCTTTCTTTTTTTAGTACAATACCTAATAGATGAGCTATTATGTAAAGTAATAGTTACTTATTTCAATTTAAAATGGTAAGTTAAGGGTACTTTTGTTGTAAATATTTTAATAAATAAGCTTTATATATTGAAATGCTTTATATTTATTAACTAATTATAGACATCTTATTAATGTTTGCTCTACCTTAATTGTTTAGTATCAGCTCATTGCCAGGTTTTCATTTATTAGGTACATGAAATGTATTAACATATTTGAACTGTTCAGTTACATAAATGCTGAATAAAAAGATGAAATATTATCTACACAAAAGGTAATGTACTAATATTTTTTCGGGTATTTTTCTAAATGCTCAACATACCAATTATTATGAATTCATATATTTTTTTTTGAAACGGTGAAATAATTATAAACCTACGTTGGATCTCATTAAAATAAATATTGATTATTATAAATATGGCATACACTTTAAAATAAATAATATGGAAAGGGAGGTATGTGCATAATAACAGGGTATTAATTGGGGGATTATTAATATCAGGAAATTCAGAAGGAAATCTAAAGGAACTTAACTATTAATTCGGAATACAAAAGAAAATATTTTAAATAGGTACATGACCAATTTTTGGGAATTCAAAAATGAGGTGTAGGTATAATTATGTCCGTCCCGAATCACCCTTGGTATTAACATTATCTCAGAAAAGACGTAGAGCATAATTTCCCAGGATGAGGGTCAAGGTCAATGTTAAAAGCACAATACCTACCCAAAGATAAAAATCAATAAAGCCCGGTAGGTAGTGTACTCGTATACGAAATTATGAACCTCAGAAATGTCATTTTCAATTATTAACGAAGGACAATGTATGTGGAACGATAGAATGCCGCAGTTTAATAACTCCTTATAAAGTGTAAATGGGCCGACAAGCTTTCACAACAACACGTCCTTATATGGTAAAAAGACACGTTATTGCGATGAACACATCGTGTGCTATTAACGAAATCCATTTACAGTCAATCGCGTAGCGCGGACAATAATTCGAATTTTGTTTTCGACGTACAACAAGAGTACCTTAGAAGGATACGTAATTGTACACGTGTTATTTCTGAGCAAACGGGGTAAGTGAAATACGGTTGATTTTAATATTTTAATTGCTTTCTTTATACTCACCGTTATCATGGCGATTGGCAAACGCGTTTCTAGTTGTAGTACAATCACGCACACTATCAGTTACGTTCAAGGTGTGTCGTCGTTCGTTTGGCAGTGTACTGACATGAATAAAATAATGTTGTAAAAAACGATTAATTCATCGTCCTCGTCGAGTGCGAAAACAGTAAATGAAAATTAAGAGTTATGTATGAAAAAAAAAAAAAACGTTTAAAATCATAAAATCATCGTTTGATCTTGATCAGATCTTAGAATACCCCGCAAGCCGCAAGGCAGAAACGGCGTAATAAAAACACCACGACCACACGCATAAAACGCATACGCCGCAAACACACACAACAACAACACATAAAGTATATGAGAATGATTAACGATTTCAGTGCGTCCACTTTATACAAGTGAAACCAGCGAAGATCTCACAGTGTAGACACCAACACGGTTGAAATTGTAGTTTCTTATTTCACGTGATAATGTTACTGTTCACTTATCAATTCTTCCGATAATTACTAACCAGTCAAGGTCCATGTTGTATATTATTATATTCCGTGATTACATTATAGAATATACGTCATGTATATTTATATTACTATATTTTATAAACCTTGTGCAACGCAACCAGTCACGTCTCGCGTTCCTTCATTCCTTGTATGACTGTTTTATTCGTGTATTATAGAACAAAGTATGGGCATTGGGTTTGGCCGTTTGGGTGGTAAATGGTAAAATATAAACAAACGTAGAGAAATTTTTTGTCGCCGCTTTCCTGTCTTCGTGACTCACTCATTCTCTGTGTAAACTCTGTAGTAGTACTTAGTATTTACTGTTTATCGCGTTCGATCCGTTTTTTCGTTTCTATTTCTCAGTGTTATTCATTCGCATTCCGTAAGTCTTGCGCTCGTAAAATACGCTACGACGTGGCCTCCCTCGACAACAAAACGAAACGAAATTTTTTTTCTCAATCAGTTTCTTAATAAACATCAAAATTGTGAGTATAAGTTATAAATAATACTATATTGGTTTAATCAGTTTTTAAAAATTATTTAATCGATTGGATAAAAAAAAATCGTCTCAAATTATTTCTCCATCCTTAGGATTGTTTGGTTATCGCCGTGTTACTGTGTTAACTATGTTTCATTTCTTTTAATTTTTACAAACGTTTTGAACGCCGTCAGATTTTCGTTTTATATTTTGGACCTAGTTTTAAATGTGTGTCCATCCGCGTAGTGCGATCGTATGCAATTTTGACCTTGAATTACTGGCTATTATATTATATAAAAAAGATAATTAAACGCGTCAACAATTATTGTTAAAACAATAAATAAATTTTCATTAATTCTCACTATGAAAATAGCCTATTGTAGAAAAATATTCTACAATTAACAATAAATAAAGAATTAACATTGCTACTGTCTGAATATCATTATTATATATATATATATATATATACCTATATATTTTTTATTATTACTATATTTGTCATTATATTTTCTTTTTTATTAATTATTAATGGTCAAACCATTATTTTCAGTCATTAACATGATAATTAGTAATTACTGATTACATTTACAATAATAAATTATGTATTACCTATATATTTAAAAAATTGTAGTAAGTACTTAAAAAAAAAAAATACCTATGAATGCTCAATTGTAATCAATTTTATTAAAAAGAATTATAACTATTTAAATATCTAACTAAAATATTTTATCTAACGTAGATAAAGAGAATTAAATATGGCCTTAAGTTATTATGTATTGAGTCATTAATTTATTGTACTATGTTTAGGCATCAACAATTAATTTTGTTGATACCTTACAAAAACCAATATTTTTATATAAAATTTAAAATATTTAGAATATTAAGAACGTAAATAAAAGAAATTGATACTGTTGTATAAGGAATACAAATTTAAAGAATATAATGTAGAATTTCCTCTTTACATCTGTATCCCTTCCACAATAGTATTAGTTCTTTTTTATACTTTAAACACCTAAAAAAAAAATGGTAAATGTTAGTAAGTATTCATATTATAATTTAGAATTAAATTTAGTAATATGTACCTATTTATGCTTTAATTAAATTTTTTGTTAATTTTATTTGACATAATAATAAAATATTGAGAAATAATAATAAGAATCTATATAAATACTTTAAATATTAATTTTACTAAAATTTCAACTTTAAACACCTACCTATAAAAAAAAGTCCAGAAGTTTTATTTTTATAAAATAAATTTATAAGTAGGTATTGTAAATCATTTGAAAATATAATTAATTAATTTGATTTTGCAAATTGATACAAATTGATAGTAGATAATTAAAATAAAATATGTATATATAATATACCTATAATTTAGTTTTCTAGTTTTTAAATTTGATTTACTTATATTATCATCATAGAGCGAATCAAGTATGTCACGGAAAACGGCAGTGCGGAGGGCAACCACAAAGAAACGGGCGCAGCGCGCTACTTCTAATGTGTTTGCCATGTTTGGGCAAGCACAGATACAAGAGTTTAAAGAAGCCTTTAATTTAATAGACCAAAATCGTGATGGATTTATTGATAAAGAAGATTTGCATGATATGCTAGCTTCTTTAGGTATTTATTATTATACACTTATTCCTATAGGAGTATAGGCTATAATTTTATATAAATTAAAAATATATTTTTTAGGCAAAGACCCAACTGATGATTATTTGGAAGGTATGATGAATGATGCACCTGGTCCAATTAATTTCACTATGTTTTTGACTTTATTTGGTGAAAGACTTCAAGGAACAGATCCAGAAGACGTAATAAAAAACGCGTTTGGTTGTTTTGATGAAAACAATGAAGGCGTTATTAATGAAGAACGTTTAAGAGAGCTACTAGTTACTATGGGTGACCGATTTACAGATGAAGATGTATGTTTTAATACATATATTTTGTAATGTTGCATAATATTATTTTAGTTTCTGAATATAATAAATTTCTCAAAGTTGCATTTACATTAAAGGAATAAAAAAAAAAAATGACAGAAAAATGAGAAAAATGATGGAATATGATTTTAATAAATTTGTTTACATAATATATTGAGATAACTCAGAAAATATTAAAACTTGAAAATGTTATTGAGTACTTACAATTTACATTGACATTTTATATAAATTAATTATACATTTTTCTCAATATTTAATATAATTGGAAATTTTTGGTTTTATTATTTGAAAATTATGTAGTGTTATTACATATTGCTTAACAAACATTCTGATTTAAAATAAAATAGAACACTTTATACTTTTTACTATTTTATTAAAAACCCGAATCACAAAATTGATACCACTTAATTATATTATTTATTGTATTTTAACAACAATATTGTCATTCTTAGTGTGTATCAAGCACTCAGTTAAATGCTACTATGTATACAGTTTATATTCCACCATAAACCTTGTGAACCGTCAACTTTTGCATTTCTATGTTATTGCAATTAGTTTACATTAATTTTAATTAGTTTTATAATGGACTTAAATCTCATTTTAATAAATTATTTTTATTTTTAGACATTTCCATTGCTTGTCTTTTATTGAATTCATCATAATTATTTTCATTTTTAACAATTATTATTCTAAGTAATAATGTATAAAAATCTTGTTTTTAAATACACTAAACTGATAATTAGGTATGTGTTTTAGAAAGTATCATTTTTTGACATGTAAAATATTTTGAAAATTTGTGTTTTTGAGTGGGCGCTCTTTTGAGACTGTCAGGCAACTATTTTGTCTTTTTTGCATAATATATATAGTCATATAGTATGACATAACGTAGACGCAACTTATGAGTTTCTTAAGCCATACTAGAGCTCGTCAAAACCTAAGAAATTGGAGAGCACAAAAGATATAATAGTTGCGTGACAAAAAGTTTTCTGTGTCCTACCTTTCAAGCTTCTAAAATTTAAAATTATGCAATGTTTCTATTTTTGTGTTTTAAAAAATCTAGATGCATTTTTATGTAGTTTATATGGTTTAATTATATATATGTTTTTAGTAAACAATTGGATGTTGGTACTTTAATCATGACATTTTTTGAATTTCCAAATTGTTTTCTTTTGAGGCCAGGAAAACTCAAAAAATCAATACTAATTTTATTTTATGAATTAAGTATTAATCATAGAGACTTGGATATTATATTGAGTATTTACATGGATATTTTATGTGTTATACAATTTTGGAATGGTTACTTTTATTTTTAAACCTATGTATACATTTCTTTAAATGTGTCAAAATTTTAATCAATAATTTATTATCAGTATCTAAATTGGATTAAACTTGCTCGTACCGTGTAATCATTATTTTGAATGGAATGATTTATAATTGCATTTAAATCTTAAATATAAATTATACAATATTCTATATCATTTACATTATCATTCCCACGCTTGTATCCTGTCTTTATTTTGCTTTAAATATACTAAGTTGCAAATTTGATATACATTTTATAGGATACTCTTTCATATAAAAATCAAATATTTTAATATTCAATATAATTTTTTCTACGTACCTTCAAAATTTAATATATTATAATACACGTATGATTTATATGTTTTTAATGGTATCAAGATATGTTTTTAACCAGAAATTTGGTACAATTGCCACAAATAGGGTATACTTTAAATATAGAATGGTGTTCTATATGGTATTTTATTTAGATGGCTTTTTGAATTTCTTAATAGTTATCGATAAAAATGGTAAAATTAATTTAAACAATTTTTATTTCATTTTTGAAATATTTGTATATTAATTATTTATATTTCTTTCAGGTTGATGAAATGTACCGTGAAGCTCCTATTTCAAAAGGAATGTTTAATTATATAGAATTCACGCGTATTTTGAAGCACGGCGCAAAAGAAAAAGATGAAGTTTAAGTTATTTTAAATTAAATATTGTAAAATACTAAATAAAAAATACTAAATACTATATAAGTTATTCCAAAATATAACATATAAATTAAGAATAATTTTTTATATAAAAACAAAAATGTATTATTAAATAATATATGATAAAAATTAATAGATTAAATAATTTTACATTTATTTAACATTTATATTTATTTTTTTAACCTTAGTTTAGATTTTATTAAATGAAAAATTAATTTATAAATATTCATAATTTTCATTTATATATTATATTATTTAAAGAAAAAATATATAATCTTTTTATGGTAAACAAAAAATGTTTTATATACACATACTCAAAAATCTATCATAATTAATGCAGTATTATTATCTAATATCTAATAATACAGTGAATTTGAAAACGTATTCAATAGTACACAATAGTGCTTTGGAAAATAAAAATTAATGTAATAAATGAGTTTTTGAAACTAGTTTTATTATTAAATATATAGTTTGAATATATATAATATATTTTATTGATCAATATGCTTAATAAGCATTGTTTATACTTTATTTTTTAATAAAAATAAGTATAATTATCAGTTTTTGGATGATAGTTTGTTTAAGCTGGTTTTATGTGTTCAAATTTTTAATTATTAATTCAGTGATAAAATATGATTTTACACTAATATACATTATATAAGTCATTTAATTTTATTGATAAATATATTAGAAATAACTTTATTATTATTATTATTAGCGTAATAAACCTAATTTTAAGTATTTTAAGTACTTACTTTCATTATCATGGTACCTATTTTAATAAAAATGGGAGAATAAGAAATATTGAGTACTGGCATACTAACAATGTATTGCCTATTTACCCTGTTGAAAATTAAAACAAATTGTAATTACTATAATTTACCTATATATAGCTATATGAATATTTTATAGTAATTAAAAGTACTAATATTAGAATATTTAAATCTAGCAACAAATGGTAACTTTATATGTCAAAAATTAAATTAAAAATTGATAAATTGTATATGTATTAGTCATAAATATATTTATATATATAAATACAACATACGATATGGATACATATATGGATTATGCTGTATAGTTATATTTATATTCTTTCTCAGTTTTAGCAAGACACAATATACATTAATAACATGCATTTCTGATATTCGATTGCCATTGTAAAGCCGCGTCCAGACCAAAGCAACATTGTGGAAAACACGTAATTTCCACAATGTTGACAACACATTTTGTAAAATATGTTTTCAATAATTGGCAACTTTTATGTTTCCAACAAAGTTGACAACAAAATTATGTTTCCACATCGGAGGCGGTAAAGATCAAAAGAAGTTGAGAAACATTGTGGGCAACAATATTTCTGGTTCTTTTTTTCAGCAATTTTGTTGATAACTTTTTAACTGTTATAAATTATTTTTATTATCACGAAATCGTCATAGATAATCTGTGTTAACATCACAAATATATATAATAGACAATAGTGATTAACAGAAACCGATTCACCATAGAAAAACGTGTTAATTTTACTATTAAAGTAGGTATTAACATTATTTTTACAATGGATTGGCCTAAAGAAAAAATTATCGAACTAATTGATTTATATCACGAGAAACCAATTGTATGGGACCCAAAACATATAGACCATAAAGATAGGAATAAAAAGAACGATGCATGGGAATATATTTCATAAATATTAATGCATGATAAGATTGATGTTGAAAGAAAAATTAAGAAATTAACGTAAAAATATGGAATTGTGGACAAATATTTTTTTTTGGTCTGGACGTATAAATTTTTCCACAATGTTGACAACTTTGTTGGAAACAATTGCCGAAAATTGTTGCCAACAAAGTTGCCCACAATGTTGCTTTGGTCTGGACGCGGCTTAATAGCTGACTTTGTTGCTCATCGATATATTAAGAGACCAGATACAATAACGCCAGATGAGTACCAGTCATTCTTGTCAGAAATTCCATGCAGGACAGAAATGGTGAAAAAGGTGTTTGTTATATTATTTGGGGAACCACCCATATATAAAGAAGTCCGGGTCAATGTAGAAGTATGCCTAGAAAACCTAAATATTTAATTGGAGTATGATATAAGATTTCACATCTTCTGAGGATCACTCGTAAAACTAATATTTAGAATTATTTTACTATTTACTTTCAGTTAATATTCAAGGACACTAACGTACAAGTCCGTAATAGGCAGTGGAAGTTCCTAGAGTCGGACTTCCCCAACTATAACATAAACATGACTCAATGGATGTGTCCATTTTCCAAAGCAACCTTAACCAATGTTCTATTACCTGCACCACGATCCTGACCATCCGATGTCATCGTTTTCTGTCATCAACAAGATGTGAGTCAACATCCAATTGTGTTATGTCACCCTTAGAGTCGGTAACAGTGTAACAAAAGCTCACAGACTGGTTTTGAATTATGTATTAGACGTATAGTATAGTCATAATTTATATATCCATGTGAATTAATATATTTAGAAATAATATGTTCTTTCCATACTGCAGTAATTTATAAATTCAATTCACTTATTATGGAGATATGGTAGGTTAAAAAAAAAAAAAGTTAAAATTACTGAATATCAAAAATTATAATTTTCTATACATGGGTTACTATTAATTAACAAATATATATATATATTGTTTACTAAAGAAATTATATAAATCGAATACCACCATCTAATCTAATCACTTCTCCATTGAGGTATGGGTTATTGGTGATGCTAACAACAAGATCAGCAAATTCTTCAGGTCGTCCAAATCTTTTAGGTAAAGGTACCATATCAGCAAAATAATTTTTAACTTTATTTGGTAAAAATTGTACTAATGGAGTGTCAAATAATCCTGGAGCTATTGAACAATGCCTAATGCCTTGTGATGCCATATCTCGTGCCAGAGGTAATGTCATTGCTGCTATAGCTCCTTTGCTGGCTGAAAATGCTACTTGACCCATTTGTCCATCATAAGCTGAATATCCAGAGGTGTTTATTACCACTCCTCGTTGTCCATTATCATTAATTTCATTACTTCCCATTAGAGCAACACCCAATCTAATTACATTAAAACTACCCACAATGTTTACCATAAGTACTTCTGTAAATTCATCTAAACTGTGAGCACTATTTTTGTTAAAGTTAAATACTTTGCGTGCAATACTAATACCAGCACAATTAACAATCAAGTCTAATTTTCCATGGAGTGTTTTACAAATATCAACTGCGTTTTGTACATCAGCTTCTAATCGAACATCAGTAGGAACAAAACGAGTATTTGAACCAAGTGTTTCAGACACATTTTTTCCTTGAGATGTTGGTAAATCACACATTATTACTTTGTATCCATCTTTCACAAGTCGTTCAACAGTGGCTTTTCCTAAACCTGAAGCTGCTCCAGTGACTAAGCTTACAAGAGCCTTAGACATGATTAGGTTTGATGTATTTTCTAAAAAGATAAAAATTATATAATATATATATTATTTTATTGACATGAAAGTTTAAATTTTATTTCATAATTTTTTAATATTAATAATCATTTTAAAATAATTATAAATAATAATTAATTATACATTTTTAAATTTATTTATTCTCTTTAATCATATCTGAAATTTTAATACATAAATTATATTAATATGTTCTAAATCATTTTTAGCGAATAAAGTAGCAAAACTACTAATTTAATAGACAAAGTAATATGTCAATAAATAATTTTTGTTTTTCCAAGAAGACTATTATAGATGTATCATAAATATTTATAATACAAATTATAGTACCTATAGTAGAATTACTTTTTCATAATCAATTAAAAATAAGTTATTCAGTGGTAATGAGTTTCTGTTTTGAAATATATCTAATTCTTTTTTCTGATGTTTATAAGTACTTACATTAATTTAGAAGATCACGATTTTTAAATTTAAATTATATTATTCACAATTTCACAGTAATTCCAAATTGAACATAATTCTTATTCGTTAGACGTTATAAAATAAATATTTAAATATTTAAAACTTCCTATATTCTGTAGTTAACACATGAGACATAACATGTCACATGTGAGGTATCAGACTATCTACTATCAGGTAAACTAATATTATTTCTGAATTCGTGTTTACTGATTATCTTGAACACCGGCATTTATGATCATAGGAAAGAGAATAAAGAAGTTATGATTATGGCTATAGATAATAATGGTTACTGAACAACCTATACAAAATATAATGGAAAAGTCGAACCAAAATTATTTAGAAAAGTCATGTTATATTTTATATATTAATATATAATATTAAAAAATTAAAATTAAAATATGCTGTTTTTATTGCCCAAATATGGATACAATATTTAATATTATGCTCCTATATTAAATTATAATATAACTAGAAAATGCTTCTTTTACCGCGAAAATATGCATACAACAATGGATTCAGTTTGTAGTCATTTTAGTAATAGGTTTTTAATTTTTTATAGCTTGTTCAGCTTGTTGGGCATCATACCACAGAATAGAACAATCATCATACCACAGATTAGATTAAACCTAGATCATACTATCTGTGATACTATCTTAATTCGTTGTTATGATTGCTACATAAAATGATAACAAGTCTCATGCTAACCTAACCATGTAGGGTGTATATGATATGGTGAAATTGTTATTAAATCATGGATGAAATGATTTTTATATTGTTTATACGAATTTTACAACTAATTTCGATTGGTAACGCTCATTTCATTGTTACTTGTTAGCGGCTTTCGGCGACACTGTAACTTTCAACGAATCTGCAGTAGATGCTATATATTATTACATTTTGCTGTCGGAAATCGGAATATTTTCGTTTTTCTATACTCAAATACTCAAAAGTAGTTTTTGACGTTTTTGTTTGTTTCGTTGTGTTTTTCCCAAGGAAATATATATTTATTAAATATATCTTATTGTAGTCTTTTTATTTGCAAATTGTTGTGCCTTTTTATTTGTTTTGTTTTCTACCATCTTTTTTAAGACATTTTCTTTTCTTTCCAATCGTAAAAAATAAAATGTAACGCGGGATATATATACTCATTTAAATCGACCGATACCCGTCCACCTTTGCTGTTGTGGATGACACAACGGACATCGGCGATAATATTTTTTGTAACTTCATCATCGTCGTCGATTTCTTTCTGGTCCTATAGTGTGCGTAATATATGGACCATTCTAATACGTTCTCGAAACCCATATCGAAACATTGTGGTGTCCATTCTCGTCCCATTGGTTCGTTACAGTACACTACCGTTATCTTCAACGATAGATCAGTATCATTACAATCTTCTCCATCAAAGAAGAAAGCTTCAAAGTGTATTGAAGCTTTCGAATCGGCATTCATGGAATTATGAACCTGGATTCATTGTCATATACGTTGTCGCAAATCAGCTATCTCGTTGCTAATTTGTCGAAAAAAAACTACAAGTCTAGTGTTCAAGAATTGTCAGACGTAAGTATTGTAAATAATTAAATAATATTTTATATATATATATATAGGTATTTGTTTATTTTGGCGTATGATATTCTGATTTTTGATCATTTGTATTAATTTTTTATGCTTTAATGTTCGTGAGTCATTGTATTTTAATATTACCTAATCATTTTTGACATTGATCGTTCTCATATGATTACATATTTTCTTTATTATTTTGTATATTTATTGTCTATCTAATAAAAATAATTTTTCAAATTGGAGATATCTCTATGTAACTACTTACCTAATTGGTTTAGTTTATATATATATAAAAAAAAAAAAAAAAAAAAAAATATGTAATGTAATATGGTATCTATGTGATTGTTACAATTATTAATAATTATTTTTTTAAATATATATTAAATTTTCTATAGAAAATTAAAAATAAAATATCCTTTGTTTGAAAGTAGTTATACTTCATAATAAATAATAGATTTAATTAATACTGAGATTAATACCATATTAAGTTGGAACCAATTTATTATAATTTAAAATTTGTATTTGTTATATAATACTATAATTGAAAGTGGTATATACGTTTTAGAATAGAATCACTTTTAATTATACATTAGTAGATACTTAAACAATTATGTACCTACACAATGTTGTGTTTAAAAATAAAAATTAATGATTACATTTATTTAAATTGAATGTAAATTAAGTTAACTAATATTGTTTAAATAAAACATTTTTTAACTATAAAGATATAATTTATCTCCTTGAAGTGTAAATTTATAGGAAAAAAAATTACATTGGATAATTTTTTTTGAAAGGAAAAATTTGTCAATGATAATCCATCTCCATCTAATCACATAGACATTTGCATACGACAATAAAATAAACAGAATGCTCTATAACAATATTTATTACAAGAAATACGTAGTTACCAATACTTTTATTGTTTAATAATTTTTACCCGAGTTATTACTTATCTAAGATCGAATATTTTGAATAATTATGTTAAATTTAATTTTCCAACTTTTAATATTTTTTTAACTTAAATGAAAGGAATGTATTACACTCCATTTATAGAATATTATTGTTACAATATAGTTATACCTTTTCATATGCCAGTGCACATGTTAAATAGTTATAAAATTTATATTTGGAAATACAATTTATTTTATTGAATATTAATATTTAGGTATGGTAAATAATTTTTATTATTAAAACTAATTTATTATGTTTCTACAAAATATAAAATTATATAATTAGGTAAATCATAATCTTAAATATATTTCATCATTAAGTAGGTATTAGTATAATACTAATTGTTAATTCAATAGAAAAGTAATTATATTTTATATTCTGCTCATAAAAAAAATGATAATATAATCTTGAAATTTGATTTTGTATCAAAATTATACCTACCTATATAAATATATACTATTAATGTAAAATCATATTTTATATTATGATAAATTATTCAATAAATGTTATTCGCATTCTTTGTAAATTAATATGAATAAATAAGAAAACTGCTCGGAAAGCTGTAGAGAAAACTAAAATTTTAAATGATTATATTTATTTAATGGATACCTAATTAATGATTACTATGATCATTTAGTTATTTGATAAATACTTATTTTATTTTACCTATATTAAATGAGTATATTAAATAATTAAATAAATATTCAATATCTCTCGTGTAAATATTATAAGTTAATCAAATTAGGTATGCTGTATTTTTAATTTTGATAATAAAGTTTTATTAGGTAGGTACATTAATAAAAAAATATACCCCGAAATATACTTATACTTATATTAAAATATATACTTATACCTATTTACATCTACCTAATATCATTATTATTATTATTATTATTATTATTATTATTATTATTATTATTAT
>JAIUCT010000016.1:3523154-3566257 GCA_021307375.1 Tetraneura akinire | reverse complement strand
ATTATTATTATTATTATTATTATTATTATTATTATTATTATTATTATTATTATTTAAAGGCAATCCAATTGCAAGGATTTGAAGCAGATCGACATTTATTGCGTTGTCTTTTTTCTCATATAGACCTAAAAGAAATCGAAGGCCCAAGAAATATATCTCATAAGGATTATTACCAGGTTCAGTTGTTGGCACAACAGTGTACAACTCTTTTAAATAAACCTTCACTTACATCAATTTTGTGTTTTACTCTTGATAATCCACTTCATACTCAAAAGGTAATATTAAAAATAATTTAAAATAATACGATGTCATCTTAGTATAAAATTATTTTTAAGAATTTTGTACCTATCATATTTTGTAGGTTATTTTTCCATTAAATTATTTATTTTATCATTGATTAGGTATAAATTCTAATTTATAATTAATGAATTGATATCAATTTTGAAAAAATTAACTATAAGTATTTTAAAATAGAAGTGGGTAGTTTTTCCAAAATGAAAAATATTTATAAGATATTATTAATTAAATTACGAATTATATAATGTTTAATTTATTATATAATTTTATTTTATTCTAAAGCCTTTGAAACCATCAATACAGCTATTTGTTCAGCTTAGTAGAATATTACATCTTAGCCTCGTGCAAGAAGTTGTTTTTGGACTTGTTTGTTTGGAATCAGTAAATTATTCAACATTTGCATTACAATTTGTAAAACAAAAACTTCCAGAGCTTATTAAATCTTATATTAATTCAGGTATAGAATATTAAATTACTTTATTTCATTATTATTAATTTGTATCTACATTACATAGATACTAATACTGAACAAGTTACTGGAGGAGGATTACACGATTCTAGCCCTGAAGTGTTACACTTAATTTTAAGACACGTATTTGCTGTAGATGATCAAATATTTGGTATGTTTATAAGATATTGAAATCATATTTTCTATATGTGTTGTATAATATATTATATTTTAAAATGGTACATACTATTTGCATCCCGAATTGATTAGAGTGGGTAATTTGTATCCTGTAGCTTGGGTGCAAGTTACTTTTCAATGATTACAACTTGTAAGTAAGTCCCTTACTATCCGCAAAAACATAAAAAAAAAAAAAAATAAGTATTGAATAATATTATATACTTAGATTTAACCCTTTCGGTCCTGTACTACTCATACGAGTAGGCAACTTTTAAATTATTGTATTTAATTCAATTTTCACTGTATTTTCTTTAGTGATATGTAAAATAAATCCTTAATATATGTTATTTCATTATAAAATATTAATTTTTAATAAGTCTAGAGCATTTTTGAATTATTTACACTTTTTTTCAAAAAATTGAATGATAAAATTTTTGACGATATAGTTTTTTCGTTGTGTTTTCATTTTTCGTGATAAATATTATATTGATGATACTAAAAATCTGGGATTTTTTTTTCCATAAGTAAACATGTTTATTAAGTTATTCTAACCATCATTATTAACTTATCGTTATTTTAACAATCATTTTACCGCCAAATAAAATGAGTCTTAACACCTACTTCTACGAGTAAGTCGGGCAACAACGGTGTATTATTATTTATTTACATAAAATATAATCACCGGCATACGTGATAATATTACATACTTCATTTTCTTGTTATTTAATTTTAATTTTATGTTTATTCGACATGACTTAAATTTTGTTATTTTGTTTGAAATAAATAAGTTTGATTATTTGAAATATTAACATCGGTTATTTTTCTACTCTATAACTACCCGATCTACTTGTAGAAGTAGAAAAACTATTTATTTTTTTACTCCTTTCTATCCTGACCTACTCGTATAGGTAGATGACTTAAAATTGAGTACTACTCTGTCAAAAATAATTATTTTGCTCTAAAACTTCATAAGTAAGTTATTTATAACTATATAAACATAAAAAAAAATATACAAAATTAAAACCAAAAAAAAAAAAAAATCCTGGGCCTGAAAGGGTTAAGTATATAATTATGATTTAATCAAACTAAATTACCTATACCTACAAAACTTTTCTATTATAATTAACCAATTGTATATATAATATAATCTGTACATTAAATTGGTATTTGATTAATTAATATAATAAATTGAGAATTAATTATAGTTGAGCGAAGTGAAAAAATCTATTGGTATTACAATGTCATGTAACTTTTTTTTAAGTATTAAGTCAATTTTTCTATCTGAAATAATGCTCTGATTTTCACGAATTGCATATGTTTTCAGTTAGAAAATAAATGTAGTTAGTACTTTATTTAGATCATTTTTTGAATATCTTAATATTGACCCTATGTGATAGGAAAAACAACCGAGATATGATGAAATAACAAAAACTGAAATTTCGACGAATTTGATGTCAATATTTCACGATAAATCAGATAATTTTGAACTTAGAGAGAGATTTGAAAATTTTATTGGGTGTTCACATAGATACTGTATATAAAATTTTGGAACCGTTATGTTAAGTTATCTACATAATATAGAACTTTGAATATTTTGTAAAATTTTCGTTTTTATGTATATATTTGATAAAAGTGGAAATTTGGGTTTTAAAGTCTGAACATTTTAATGATATATACTGACATATTACTTAACATGATACCAAAATATTAGAAAAATCCGGTTTCAATTTTTTTTAGCATTTTAAAAATGATATTTTCAGTTTAATCAAAAATCTAAGAATTAATATAAATATTCTTTTTTTTTTATTTCTCAATACGTTTACAAAAATTAATGTAAAGACAAAAAAAATTTGAAAATTTGAATTTTTCAATTAATTGTGAATATTACATTTACGTTTTCTATTTTGTAGCTTTTTAAAGTATAAAAAAGCAAGGTATAAAGGTACAAAGCAAGTATAAAATAGCAATTTGAAATTACATAATTTTATGTGATTAGGTTAAATTATCCATTTTATTAAAGTTTGTTCGTTTTCATGTATGTATTCATGTTCTTATTGTATGGTGGTTTAGTGAGTCACCTTGTTATTCAAGACCTCGAGTTGGAATCTAGCATAATCGAATAAGTTTTTTGCACTTTTTTCAAAAATTTAAATTTTTTTGTGCATTTTTCCTACTTAATAAATCAATTTTGATTATTTATACCCATATAATACTCATATAATGGGTACCAATCATGGAGTAAATATCCAGAGGTCTCGCGAAACCACTGCCTATCTCCACCAGTATCAGGTCATGGGTAGGTATGCCATAGTCCCATCCTCACAAAAAGTGTCGCAAAGCTGCGCTTGAGGAAGTGAGCAAAGCCAGTATACGTATCGATCATTCCACTTGAAAAGAACTTTGCTTTTTTTTTTCTTTTGTACTTAAGTATATCAATTAAATAATCAAAAGTGATTTATTATGTAGGAAAATTGCGCAAAAAAAATTTAAATATTAGAAAACAGTGCAAAAAGTTTAGTTGATTATGCTAGGTTCGAACTCAAAGGCTCGAAAAAAGAATAACACACTAAACCACTAAGTAATAAGATACGTTGAATAAAAGTTAATAAAATGGATTATTTAACCAAATCTTACAAAATTATGAAATTTCAAATTGCTATAACTTCAAAAATATTCGATTGCGCAAAATTCTGATTGCACCACTATTTTTTTTGAGACAAAACTACATAATATCAAAAAAAGTAAATCACAAAAAAAAAAGGTTCCCCATAAACTAGAAAAGTTCCAAGCAAGGTATGGGATACAGATGTAAAGAGTATAGTGTTGAATTTTGATTAAAATTTGAATGCAATAGGAAAATATTACACTCAAAACACAATTCTGAGCAAAGTACTGTCACATTTAGGTATTTAGATGACTAATTTAGAAGTTTTATGGGTTATACATATTGAATGTAGAGACTGATATAACAAAAAATCAAATATTAATCAAAATTCAACACTGTCCTCTTTACACCTATATCCCTTTCACAGCTATTATTTTTATACTTTAAAGTTTAAACTGCTACAATAAATGGTAACTGCAATATTTACATTTATTTGAAACTAAATTAAGTGATATGTAATTAAGCTTTAATAAAGTTTTCAAAATTCTTTGTCTTTTTTTATTAATTATTATTGTAAAAGTATTGAAAAATAATAAGAATACTTGTATGGATTCTAAGATTTTTAATTACACTATAAATATCAATTTTAATCCGCTATAAAAAAAATTGAGGCTTGGGATTTTTCTAATATTTTGATTTATGTTAAGTACTATCTATGTAATTATAATTCAGTAAAATTTTCAGACCTTATGAACAGAATTGACATTTTAATATATAAAAACAAAAATTTTAGGAAATATTCTAAGTTCTATATTTTGTAGAACAATTAACATAACGGTTCAAAAATTTTATCACATACATACAGTATCAATATGAACACCCAAAATAATTTTCAATTTTCTAAATTCATATTTGCCTGAGATATCGTAAAATATTGAAATAAATTTATTCAAAATTTTTAGTTTTGTGAAAAATGCCTTCTTTTCATCATTTTTTGGTCATTTTTCCTATCGCATAGGGTCAATTTTAAGAAATTCAAATAATGACAAATAAAGTACCAACTACATTCATTTTTCAATCGGAAATATATGCTACTTGTGAAAATCTGACCATTTTTTTGGGTTGAATATGTGTCTTCATTATATAAAAGCATAAAAAAAACACATCATTGTAAAACCAATAAATTTTTCACTGTGCTCTAAATCTAAAATTAGAGGTAAAATACTTGTATATCTAAATGTCTGGGATGCAAAATAATACCTATTGGAATATTTAAGTTAATTATCAATATTTTTAAAGGACATAAATAATAATGCATTATAATTAATTTTTAACATATGTTAGGTATAAGTAAAGAAGTTAAAGAAGTATTATTGAAAAATTTGCGTCGTGATTTTCCTCTTGAGGTTGCTCCTGTTTTATTGGCTCCTTTGATATATCCTGATAATCCAGATCGTCCAATGGATAAAATAAATCAAGATACATCTTCTATTTCGAACACAATGGTAATTATTGTATCTTAATAGTTCATATATACATAATATTTCATATGTGTGTGTGTGTGTATATATATATATATATATATATATATATTACTTTATAATATAGTTGGATCCATCATTGGCTGATTTAATTATGGAAATGGGTTACTCTATATGTTCATCAATAGAAGAATGCCGCCGAAACTTGTTATCAGTAACAGGTGTAAGTGGTTCTTCAGTTATTTTTGGATCTACGTCAATAGCTAGAGTATTATCAATGATGATACGTACACATACTGGACTTGACACTCAATCTTCTTTAACATATTGGCCCGGAGATAATTCTAGCCATGATAAAGATAAAACTACTAATAATTCAATATCTTGGAATGTTGAAGTTTTTGCACATACAGTGAAAGAATTGGTAATATTTTGAATAATATTTTATTTTAAATATTACTAGTAGAATTGTATGATTATTTTAAATTTTTATTGTAGAATCCATTATTATCATGGTTAGACGTTATTAAAGAACTTGATCACACTGATTTTCTTATTAAAGATAGACAAGGTTTGGCTCTTCTTTTTAATGCTTTGAAATTTGGTTTAAAAGTCCAAGGATATCATGCTGAGAACTTTCCTGTAGAGTTAATTTATCGCCATTGGTCAAATTCAGAAGCACAAGTAATATTAATTTAATTTGGTTATTTTTAATTTGATGAATTGTTATGAAAATATTTCTGTTTCAGATGTCTCTTGTACAACAGATATTACAGAATTCTGATATATTTTGCTTTGCAGATTATCAATATCGTTCTGTAACAATAGATTTGTTAAAAGTAACACCAGAAGCAGATAATAAAGATATAAATAATTGGTAAAGTTAATTATTTTAATGTTTTTATAGTCAAATATAGGATTGATTTTTTTTTTATAGGCGATCAATTGAACTTGTTGATTTAATGTTGCATCTGGCTGAGCGGGGACTTTATTATCAAGTACAAGAGTGCTTGAAATTTCCAGCACAAAAATGTCCTGATTTATTAGCACTGGCTCTTATTCAATCAAATGGCCCTTTAAGTTTGGTTAGACATGAAATGATAAGTGGGCTTATACCAATATTTCTTGGAAATCATAGTAATGCTGCTGTCATCTTACATCATGCTTGGAATCATCAAGTACTATTTAATTAATAAATTAAATGTATTAATACACTTAAGATAAGTTATTTTATTTTATTTATATTTTAGAATGTTGGTCTTAGACACACTTTAGTACAGTCCATGAGTGAATGGTATGTACGCAGTGATCATGATCATGTAAAACTTTCTAGGATTTTAGATATAGCACAAGATTTAAAAGTAAGACATCAGATATATTGATATATCAGATATATGAGTATATATATATATATATACTTTTTTAATTTGTAATTTTTTTGTAATCTAATTTTATTATTTTAGGCTTTGTCCTTATTGCTAAGTGTTCAACAATTTGCATTTGTCATTGATTTAGCGTGTTTAGCTTCTCGGCGTGAATATTTAAAACTTGATAAATGGTTATCAGATAAAATTCGTGAACATGGTGAAAATTTTGTATCTGCTTGTATTAAATTTTTGCAGGTAAAAAAAAATATTAATATCAACTAAAAATGTATGCGAATTTCATATATTAATTAATGCAATTTTATTTTCATTAGAAGCGTTGCCCTCAATTATCTGGCTTATCAGCTAAAGATGAAAACTTAACTAAATACACACCTTTATCATCTGAAACTATTTTAACAATGCTAAATTGTTTGCGTGCTATTTCTGGGTATGTTAAATTTTGTGAATTTAAATTAAAATTGAATTTGTGTGTATCATTTTAATTAAATGTACAAACTAGATTATAAATATTAAAAAAATAAATATATTAGTAATTAATAATTATGTTTAATTGTTATAGAACAACTTCACAAGAACTTTCAGATGCCATAATGCAGATGGTAACAAATTGTACCAATTTGTATATGTCCAAAGTAGCATCAGCAAGAATAAATTCAACATCTCAACCCCCAGCCATACTTCGTACTTCTCAACATCATCGGCCTATTGAAGGGTCATCTCAACAAGTATTAGTTGACCAACTTACCGGATTAGCCACTAGTCTTGCTAGTCTAGGACTTAATCAATCTGCGCAATCTGGCTCTACATTTACATTGCCAGGTTAAATTAAATTTAATATTTATATTTTTGTAAATTATAAACTATTTTTATTTTTTTTATAGGATCTTTAGGGCAGTTAGTTCAAACACCTGGGTCACCTTCTCGTAATATTGTAGGTAATAATTCATCGGGACATGGAGGCTTTTCTATTATGACACCATCTTCAAATGCTCCTGGGCCTGCTGTTTCCAGTCAGTTATCTGGATCATCTAATATGTTAGGTCGTTTACCATCTCAACAAGTTGCACCATCAGTAATTGGTAAATCAAATCATCCAAGTAAGTATTCTATAATGAATAAATACATTTCTATATATAATACATCAAACATTATTTTTATATTTTTAGTTGATAACAGTTTATTTGTGGACGGTAATATGCCAGTTTCTGTACCTAAAGATATAGAAGATGAAGCAAACAGTTATTTCCAACGAATTTATAATTTAGCACCTCTTCACTCTCTATCAATTGATGAAGTACTAGAAATGTTGAAACGATTTCAAGAATCTCCAGTTAAACGTGAAAGAGTAATTATTATTAGTATATTGTATCATTATAAAATACTTAATATTAGTTTATTTTGGCCATTAAGGTTTGAAAAATTTACTGAAGTATACTTACATAGTACTTAACATGATATCAAAATATTAGAAATATTCCAAGTCTCAATTTTTTTTTATAATGGTTTAAAATTGAAATTCAGTAAAATCAAAATTTAAAGTATTTCTAGGGATTTTTCTTATTTTTATGTATGAAGAAATTTTTTCGACCAGAAATAATGCTCCGATATTTACGAACAGCATAGGTTTCCAGCAGAAAATTGGATGTAATTGGAACTTTATTTAGGTTATTTTTTAAATTTCTCAAAACTTAATGCGATAAAAAAAATGTGTACCTATATGGTTACTATATGTGTGATAAAATTTTGCGTTTTAAATATTTCATAAAAAATGTCAAAATGTTAATCAATTCCTACATTATCTGGCTGAACTTTTTGAATGCAATGATTTATCATTGCATTACTACTACTCATGTGGTACCTGGGATACCTGTTGGCAGAATTTTTATTAGGCACTTTATTAGTTTCTGTCGTGCCTGGCAGGGGGAGGGGGTAGTAGTCGAGGCAGTAAGTTGTTTTGCAGCGACGGTCACCCATCCACTGTCGATGCCTTAGCTACGGTGCTTAACACCTCGGTAGCTTTTGCGGATGATGCACTGACTACACCACACGTCCCATCATTGCATTCAAATACTAATTAAAATTAAATACTATGATTTGCACACCTGTTCCTGTGGCAGATGTATCAGCTCGTCTTTCTAATAATTAATATTTAATAGTACCTATGCTTGAAATATTATTGTTTTAAAATTTTAAAATATTTTTGATCGTTTAGGATGTCTTTTGTTGTATGTTAAGAAACTTGTTTGAAGAATATAGATTTTTTCCAGCATATCCAGAAAAAGAGCTTATAACAACAGCTCATCTTTTTGGTGGTATTATTGAGCACGGTCTTGTTTCGTAAGTAATGTTTTTTGTGAATTTTTAATTTAAGATTCTAATATTTAGTTTTCAGTTTATTAATGTAATATAATGTTTCATTTTATAGAAATTATAAAGCTTTGGGTCTTGCGCTTCGCTTTATTTTGGATGCACTAAAAAAGAATCCTAATTCTAAAATGTATAATTTTGGAATAACTGCGTTGGACCGCTTTAAACACCGATTGAAAGAATACCACCAATATTGTTCTCACATTTCTACGATTCCTCATTTTCAACAATTCCCTCAACATCTTATTGAGGTATGTGTTTTAATTTTAGTTTTAATATTTATTTAAGTTTAATTTGGTTAATTTGTGTATGTAATAAAATTACATTTATAATAATTATTTTTTTATTCAAGAATAATATAGAAAATTTAACTATTTTGTTATAGAAAATTTATTTTAATTTTAATATATTTCATTACAGTATGTAGATTATGGTAAAAATTCACAAGAACCACCATCTTCCAGAGTCCCAGATTTATCTGGATCAAGTAATAATACTATAACTCAAGGTTCATTTATGCCAAACTCACATAATGCTTTCAAAGTTCAAAGTATCACTACTACAACAACAACTACTACTGTATCATCTACTTCTTCCAAACTTATAACTACCAATGCCGTATTACCTTCAAGAGTCAGTAAAACTTAATAAGTGGTAATTTTTAATCAATGTTTTGATGTATATTCTATTTTTAGCCTTCAATTGCTAACACAACAAACATTGATACTTTATTGGTAGCAACCGAAAAAGATGACAAAATTATTGCTCCACTTGAAAATGTTCAAGATAAAATAGCTTTTATATTCAACAATTTAAGCCAAGTTAATCTTCAAACTAAGGTAATATTTTTAACAAATAATATTAGTAAAAAATACTGTCTGTTTAATTTTAATTTATATTTTATAGTGTGAAGAAATTAGAGAAATTGTCACTAATGAATGTTTACCATGGTTAACACAATATTTAGTCATGAAACGTGTCAGCATTGAATTTAATTTCCATACATTATATTCAAATTTTTTAGATTGCTTAAACAATGAAGCTTTAAATTCTTTAATAATATTAGAAACATTCAGAAATATAAGAGTCAGTATTAATATATTATCAATAAGGATGTTATATTTATTGGATTTGTTTATATACATTTATTAGGTATTATTAAAAAGTGACAAGGGGATGGCTAATTTTTCTGACAGGTCATTACTAAAAAATTTAGGTCATTGGTTAGGAATGATTACATTAGCCAAGAACAAACCAATATTGTTGGATGATATTGATTTAAAAATGTTATTGGTTGAAGCATATAATAAAGGTCATCAAGAATTACTATTTACAGTACCATTTATTGCCAAAATACTTGAATCTTGTGCTAAAAGCAAAGTAAGTTAATAATAAAGAAGGATTTAATTTATGATATAATCATATTATATACAAGTATTTCTTTCTTTTTATTACTTTATTGCCTAGGTATTTAGACCTAGAAATCCTTGGACAATGTCTGTATTGAATTGTTTAGCTGAACTTCACCAAGAACCAGATTTAAAATTAACATTGAAATTTGAAGTTGAAGTACTATGTAAAGCTTTGAATATTGAACTTAAGGTAGATTAATTTAAATTATCTATACAATTTTACAGTTAGTCATAATAAATTTTATATTTTAGGATTTAAAACCTGGATATGTACTTAAAGATCCAGAAATTGCAAAAAAATTGGCGCCACAATTATCGAATGGTGAAAATTCTAAATCACAACCACTTAATGCAACAGTTCCAGATCCACCAAAGGTTTCTATTCCTACGCCTCAACATCAAACATCTATTCAAAGTAAATAATTTAATTAATGTTCACAAATATTATTTATAATAGTAATTTAAGGATGGACCATTTTATTATGGACGATAAATTACAAAACAGTAATCATTAGTTTTTTATTAAACTTATTATATTGCATTAAAAATTACAATTGTTAATCATATACACTAGTTAATTTTTTTATTCTAGAATAGTAATATTTATTTAAAATTATTTGTAATTACTAAATATTTATTATAGTGAAAATAAGTATTACAAATTAGTCTAGAAAAATTAAATTTTTTAATAACATTTTACCATTACGCAATTACTATTTCAAACAATAATTATGTGGTCAATTTATTTTAAATATTGATGATTAGAAGACAGAAGACCGTAAGTGACATTTCCTAAATTGTTCAGAAGAGTAAAAAAAATATTATTTTTGACATAAATTGTTATAGAATATATAATTATAACGCAATCAAACTTTTTGAAACTTATTGTGAAAAATTGTAGGTTATTATGTTAATTTTTAATACACTAATGATTATAATTTTAACTCTAATTATAATATATATAATTATAGCTATTTACACCCTTTTCTGCCTTCTAATCATTGATATAAGTCATTAAACTGTATTTTAAACTGTCTATAATATCTTTAACCCATAATTATGACAGTTATTGCCTAACATTAATATTTACAAATAATTTGATCTTTAAGTACACATATGTGTCTATGTGTGTTATCAGTAATAACTATAATTCAGTGATATAATATAATGTTGAGGCATTTCATAAAATAACAATTGATTTTAAGTATTTACTTTAAAGTATCAAGAATTATGTTTATTAACTATTTATGTTTTATATGTTTAGCTATTGTTGCCTCTCAAGCACAACAACAAAATATTACTTCAACAGTACCATCAATAACTTCAAATACACGATTCAATGATGAACTGGTAGGTCATGTTGTAGCAGCTGGGGGAGTTACAACACTGACATCTACTGGTAGTATGGGCATAAGTGGTACACCAGGCATGTCTCCACCATTACCATTAATTGAACCAAAATTTAATTATGTGTCGTTTAATACTACTAATTCATCACAAATAATGTCAATGATTGTTATCAACTCTCAAGTAAATTTTTATCTTACATTTGCTTAATTTAAAATTATTCTTAATTCATATATTTAATTTAGATTCCACTGTTTCATAATCAACCATCACTTAAAACTTATGTGAGAAATGCTATAGAGCGGTCAATCCAGGAATGGATAAATCCGGTTGTTGAGAGATCTGTTAAGATTGCAGTTATCACCACAGAACATATTGTTAAAAAAGTTTGTTTATCATATTTATATTATTATATGTTTAAATTTGTTCGTGATTATTCAATAAAAATATTTAATCATTGATGTTTTTTTAGGATTTTGGTATGGATCCTGATGACACTCATATACGAAAAGCTGCTCATTGTATGGTGAGAAATTTAACCTCTGGGTTGGCAATGATTACATGTCGAGAACAAGTTATACAAACACTAACAACTAACTTGAAGCAACATTTTTTGAGTGCTTTAATTGTATGTATGAATATAATAATAGTGTTTTTAGTTTTAACTTATTATAATTTTTTATTTAGTCCCCAACACAGCCCCAAAAGGAAATGATTGATCAAGCTTGTACTATGTGTGCAAATGACAATTTAGAATTAGCTTGTGCTTTTGTACAAAAAACTGCAACTGAAAAAGCAGTTATAGAAATTGACAAGTACTTAAAAAGTGTAAGTAATTTTTTACTTAATTTAATGCAATAGGCAATTGTTTAATTATTCAGATATGTTGCAATTTATAATATATATAATTTAGTGTTGAGTGAGAATCATTTTTTTTGTTTTCGAGTCTAGTTGTAAAGTGAAATACTTGAAAATTATCGAGATTTTGAAAATGTTGAATTAATAATAATTAATTTTTATGAATTCAAATCATTGTTATTTTTATTGAAAATATAGTTTTTACATTAATATTTTTAATAATACAGTTGAGTTTAGTCGAGTACTCGTATTTACGAGTATAAAAAAATTCTTATTCTTGTCTAAATTTTTTCAAAAATCGAGTACACACTCAACACTAATATTTTATGTGTATCTGAAGAATGCATTAAAGGAATTCTACTTTTTAACTGTTCATGTGTGTGTGTGTGTGTGTGTATATATATATATGTGTGTGTGTATAATTTTTTTTTGAATATGTATATAATTTTTTTATTTAGGAATATGATAGGCGCAGTTTGTCTAGAATGGAAGGTCGTCGATATTGTGATCCATTAGTATTAGGTGGCCAAGCCGAATACTTACCGGATAATCTTCGTAATAAAGTTGGATTACCACCTCCACAAATGATAGGTGTTTATGAAGAATTTGCTAGAAATATACCTGGTTTTCAACCACTAGATAGAGAGGCCGTTTCATCATTCATACCTAAATCTGTAATTGTATGTTTAATTAAATGAAATTGTTCTTAAATAATTGTATATTTATTTTAAATTAGGGATTCCCATCAGATGAAATGACTGTTGTATATGAAAAACTAATTAGTGAAATTGAAGCTCTTTTACAGTTATATATGACAAATCAACGAATTCTTTCTAGTACATCACAGCCTGGCAATTTGCATGGTGTATTGGAAGCAATGATGACATTAAGAAGATCGCGTGATATTGTCACTGCAACAAATGTTGTGAACAAAGTAAATAATTTATTTGTGTTTTAATTTATAATTTTTTAACATATACTATATCTACTAATAAAACAATTATATTTTTGATTAGACTGTAGAAAGTTTTTTAGATGGACTTAGTCCACCGGCTAATCATGATTTAGATATGAGTATCAGATATCGTGACATGCATCTTAATATATTTAGAGCTTTCCAAGATCCTCGTGCTTTTAACTTACAGTGGACAAATAGAACTTTGACCAAGTAAGTTATCAATTATATTAATTTTTATTATTATTAATTTTTCTTGTTTGAATTTATTTTTTAGAGCTCTTATAGAATCTAGAGATGAATTACGTTTCAATATTGATGCAATTGATGTATTAGTACGTGCAGGGATGATAAATATTAGTATGTATGATATGCATTTGGCTACATCTATGGACAATGGTGCAAATTATGTGGCAATGGCATTTATTAAACAATTTCTCCAAAACTACTTAATAGATAATCGTTCTAATTCACCTATAACTGAACATCATCTTCAAGGAACTATTGATGCATTGAAAAATATGATGATTAGTGGTCGTTCTATTCCCGAGGGGTAATAATTTTAATTATAGAATTATGTATATAATAAAAACACTATGCCACTATGATTTATTTATATGTATGTACATATTTTTTTTCATTAAAAGTGAATTTTCTGATTTTTAAATATAAATATAATTAAATAAATTATCCACAAGTTAATACTTCAACATAAATATTAAAAAAATATAAAGTTTATTAAAAAAAAATATTTTTATTTTTGGATGTTATAATAAATTTGGTATTTAAAAAAAGAATACTTTTTTTTATCAAAATTTAGATTACATCAAATTCATATATATTAAAAAAAACATTGTAGGTAATTAAAATCTAAAAGTAGTCTTACTTCATAAATTACAATCAAACTATATGGTTTTATATATTCTGTTGGTATTAATGTTTTAATTATAAGCTTTTACTGTATATATTTCTAATGTAAAATCAAAGGTTATAATTAAGCGGTATATGTATTTTTAGATTTGCATCAATTTTAGAAGTTATTATACCACCACAAGCAGAAAATACTGCCCCTGCCCCAGAAAGAGTAGCTTGTAGCAGTAATAGTAGTTCATCATCTCATATTCAACATGGAATATTACAGGTTAATTGAAATATAAATCTGTCAAAACATTTTAAAGTAATAAATATTTAAATTAAATTATATTTACTATTTTAGGGTAGAGATTTTGATGATCCTCCTGGACTGTTAGAGAAGACTGAGTATTTACTTAAGGAATGGTTGACTATTTATACTGCAGCACCAAATAGAGATCCTGGAAAAACATTTAGTGTATACATTCATCAAGTTCGTTTATATTAATGGTTTTTATTTAGTAATCATTTTTAATCATTTATTTTCTTATTTAAATATAGATGAATGTCCAAGGGATATTGAAATCTGATGATATTATTACTCGTTTTTTCCGACTAAGTACTCAAATGATGGTGGAATTATGTTATAGACAGATACCAGATCAAACTCAGTCACCTTCTACTGTACGTGCTAAACTTTTTCATACCATTGATGCTTATGTTAAACTCATAGTATTACTTGTGAAACATTCTGGTGATGCAACTGCTATAACAACTAAAACTAATCTCTTAAATAAAGTAAACTATTATTTTTTGATATATAAAATATAACAGTTATTCATAATTTATCTTGTTAATCTATAGGTTCTCGGAATTGTTGTTGGTGTTTTACTTCAAGATCATGACGTTCAAGCCACAGATTTCCATCAATTACCATATCATAGAATTTTGATTACTCTTTTTCTTGATTTAAATGCACCTGATCCAGTATTGGAAACTATAAATTATCCTGTAAGATTTAATTTTTATAATAGTTAAAAAATACTTAAATAGTTTTCAGTGTTTGAAATTTATTGAAAATATTTATTGGAATAGAGTTCAATTTTTTTCTAACTAATTTAATTTATTTTTTAAAAGAAAAATGTCTTCATCCTATTTGCTAAAAAAATATTTTAAGCACAAAATTATATGTGTATAACTATTATTTATTATTGAATTTTTAATTAATAATCATATTAGATACTTGCTGCTTTTTGCCATACTTTCCATCTTCTTCGACCAAGAAAAGTTCCAGGTTTTGCATATTCCTGGCTAGAACTAATATCTCATCGCATTTTTATTGGTCGTCTTTTAGGATTAACCTCACAACAAAAGGTAATTTAATTAATATTGTTTAAACAATTTTTTATAAAATACATTTAATGTAACTATAAATTTTTAATAAATATTGAGGGGAACATTTCTATATTGTGTAAAATAAATTAATTTAGCGGCAGCGTACATATGATCAAACTCCAGTTACCGACGTTCAAGGTTGGAATTTCTATGCCCAATTACTTATTGATTTGTTTAAATATCTGGCACCATTTTTACGCAATGCTGAACTTGCCAAGCCTGTTCATCTTCTATATAAAGGAACATTAAGAGTGTTACTTATATTGCTACATGATTTTCCTGAATTTTTGTGTGAATTCCACTATGGATTTTGTGATGTAATACCTCCTAATTGTATTCAGGTTTGTATTAATATTTTTTAATTAATATACTTAACAATTAATAACTTTTCTATTAAATTTTAGATGAGAAATTTGATTTTATCTGCCTTCCCACGTAATATGCGTTTACCAGACCCATTTACACCAAATTTGAAAGTAGACGTGCTTCAAGAAATATCTTTGGCTCCAAAAATTAGCCCAGATTTTCAATGTTATATTCAACCATCCAGCTTTAAAAAGGTAATTTAATATTCTAAATGTGTTCAATACTTTTTTTATATATAATTGAAATAATTTGTAATTTTATTTAAAGGATTTAGATTTGTATTTGAAAACTCGAGCTCCAGTTACATTCTTATCAGAGATTCGTTCCACAATGCAACATGGTTGTTTAGAACCAGGCATGCGTTATAATCTTTCTCTTTTAAATGCCATTGTTTTATATGTTGGTACACAAGCAATACAGCATATACGTAGTAAAGGATTAGTACCCAATACTTCAACTATTGCTCATTCTGCCCATATGGACATTTTTCAGAATTTATCTGTAGATCTTGATACGGAAGGTTAATTTTTATTTAAATTGTGTTAATTTTTTATGTTAAACATAAGTTTTTATAAAATAATATGATTTTTAATTTAGGACGTTACTTGTTTTTGAATGCTATTGCAAACCAATTACGTTTTCCTAATAGCCATACACATTACTTTAGCTGTACTCTTTTGTATTTATTTGCTGAAGCTAATAGTGAAGCTATTCAGGAGCAAATAACAAGGTTAATATTAATATTTGATAATCTATCATATATTTATTTATATGTCTATTTTAAAATGGTTTTATAGAGTTCTTTTGGAAAGATTAATTGTGAATAGACCTCATCCATGGGGTTTGTTGATAACATTTATTGAGTTGATTAAGAATCCAGCTTACAAGTTTTGGAATCATGAATTTGTACATTGTGCTCCAGAAATTGAAAAGTAAGAGATATATTTTTAATGTTAATTTATTGGCAGATGTATTTTTATAAAATATTTTGAGCATGAAATATTAAATTATTAAATTTTGTAAGTTTAGCATTTAGTATATTATTTACTATTTAGTAGGGGTCCACAACGATATACTTTTAAATATCGATATCGTATGTATTTTGGCGATAATTTATCGGTGTACTTAGGAAAAATCGATATATCGAAAAATCGATATATCGATTATCGATATATCGATATATTGATTATCATAATATCACAATTTGTAATAGTGATAGTGTGTGTATTAACAAATATTTTAATAAAAAATTCACTTTCGTTACACCATAGCACAAGTTACGAAGTGTAATGAACAAAATATGCTAATTAGTGATTTATATTCATATTTTTCAATCACATCCTGGATAGCTGGATATTAATAGTTTATTAATTATTTGTATTCAATTATTAGAATAATAAGATTAATTTAGAAAAAACATTCCCAAAATAACACTATAAGAGCATTTCAGATGTGGGTGCATTTTAATAATTTTATTTTTAAAATAATACAGCTAAATTTATTTTAGGAACAATGAGATATAAATAGTCATATCATAATATAAATAATAAATATTGATGTATTTACTATTTATAAGATATTTGGATAATCGATTAACCGATTAACCGATATGTTTTAATTAAATATCGATATCGAAAAACTCTTGAAAAAGGTGACGATATCGATATCGTATTGATATTTCGATATCGTTGTGGACCCCTACAGTATTTAGTATAAAGAAACTATCTATATAGGCAAATTTACATTCCTACAAGCATCATTTGTGTGTGATGAAATGTATAGATGTCAATTTTAAAGTTTAGGGAGAAAAATGAAAAATCATTAATCAATTTCATAGTTTGTGATATAACATGACCATCAACATTAGAGGAAAAACACCAAACTGGACTTGCCAAAGCAAAAAAAAAAAAAAAAAAAAATATGATTTGAATTTATCACGTCCATAAGAATACGTTCCAAACAGTAGTGATGTCTTTTTTATACATATAACATAGGACTTTTTTTGGTTTTTATTATTATTTTGCCATTAGTCTTATGAATAATTATAAAATGTAATTTAAAGACTAGGATTTCCTTGATTGAATGAATGCATTTCTAAGATCATACGACTTCTATAATTGGATATATATATAGATATATATTTTAAAATATTTATTTGGCGAATTTAAAATTAAATAAACAAATAAAAATCCACAATTTAAAAAGTTCTTCACTGTTCATTTAAAAATAAAAATCTGACTATTCTATAAAAAGTGACAATTCCTGTAAAATTGTTTTAGATTCATAGTTAATTTATTTTTCACAGTTGTCAATTACTATTTGTAACAATGTAATAAGAATAATGTTGTCTACTTCCGCCGCGATACCGTGATCATGACTGGTCGCGCATTCAAAACAACTTCCTCCACCGCTTAGCTAACAACGGGTTAATTAAAAATTTACCAAATATGTATTCAAAAATATATATAATATATATATGTTACCGGCAATATGGATAATCCGGTATTTTGCAAAATACTTAGGCATTATATAAAATGCCAAAATCACTCGACAATATACATAATACGATCTTTGCCTAGGTATTATGCATAATTCCAGGCGTGAAGTAGGAAATATAAAAATAATAATAGAAAACCAATAAAAGTCCTATGTTTTACACATAAAAATGACAACACTATTGTACAGAGCGCATTCTGAGAGTGTGATAAATTCGGACCATTTTCTTTTACTTTTGCTGACTTAGTTTCGGGATCTTTTTTCTAATATTCATGGCCATGTTATTATATCATGAATTACAAAGTCGATCTATGATTTTCCATTTTTCTCCCTAATCTTTAAAATTAATTTCTTTACATTTCACACACAAATGATGCTTGTAGGAATGCAAATTTGCCTATATAGATGGTTTCTTTTTACTAATTATACTAAATTTATAATTGTTTGATAATATTTTTAATTTGAATGCAAATTTTATTTATATAAAGTTAATTTTATTATCTATTATAAAATTAATTTTTAGGCTTTTTGAATCAGTTGCCCGTTCGTGCATGGTTCATAAGCAACCCAACACAACAACAGATAGCGGAGATTTACCTGATTTATAATTATTTAATTTCTGTATATTTAGTTGTTTAATGAAGTTTATAATCTATTATTTGTATATTTTATATTTTGTAAGAGAATAAATTAGAATATAATAATAAAGAATATGTTAATATGTAAGATCAAAAGAATAAACATGTAATAATGTATAATAATTTTCCATATTTTTTTGTAATACATGTAACATAAATGGAGTAAAATATATTTATATATTTTTATTTTAATGTAAAAATTATTAATTTTATTAAAGGTTAGTGAATTTTATGTATAATATTAATATTTCTTATTATAATATCTAAATAAAAATAAAAACATAAGTTTTTTTATCACATTCCTTTCAAAATTTAGTTTTCCCTTTCTCAATCTATATAATATTTATATTATATATTTTTTTAAATATTGTTGTTGAATTATCATATTTCAATAAAAATCGAATGATTTATTATTATTATTTTGTATAAATATTACATTCAACTCGACAGTTTAACATAGGTATAAATATAAAACAAGAAAGATAAAAATATAAAAGTTGGCTAAATGAAATCAAATTATATGTGTAATATGTTGACTAGTAATGAATGTGTAGAATACGTAGGTTTTCTATTAGATTTGTATGTCCAGGGAATTCAGCCATTGCACTGCGTCTATTGTGGCTCTGTGTATCTCTTTCATTCTTCCTTATAGTCGACGAAAATTACAGTTATCGGTAGGGCTGGGATTTTAATGCCCTAAAAAACCTCAAAAAATGCAAAAATGACTTAAAAAACTCAAAAAATTCACTAAAAAAATGCATTAAAATTATATTTATTATAGCTTAAAGATTGGAAAAAATTTTTTAATTATATTACATTGTGTATTTTTTTGATTTTTTTTTTTTTAATAGTATATTGTACGCTGTTACTTGTACAGTTCTGTTTTACTTCTGGTTTATTAATCATTCACTCTAAAATAATTTAAAAAAAAAAAAATGTTTATATTTTAACTTGTTTTTGCTGGTTTTTATTACTAACCTGTACAATAATACATAATAGATTAATAGGTATATAACGGCTATAATTTTCGGGGAAAAACCTAGCTATGATAAAAAAACTTTCGACGATACTATACAAAAAAGTATATTATATATTTTGTATATATAATTTAATATTCGTCCCGTCGGTAGTTTATGAAAGTCTATTGTGAATCGCAACAATTTTCGTTCATTTTATGGAGAAATTGTGAAAAATGCTCTAAAAACTAATAAAATGCACTAAAAACATCAAAAAATGACCATAAAAATGCATTTAAGTTTAATTTTGTCAAAAAATGCAAAAAAATGCAAAAAAAAAATTACTTTAAAATAATCAATATCACCCAAAACACATTTTATACATACGGACCAACGTTTCAAAACACCAGAAAAAAAGATGCATTTGCATCAAAATCCCAGCCCTAGTTATCAGTAATGTGTATAGCAGTTTGCTTTTCATAGCTGCAGTCACATTCTGGTGTAGGTCCGAGTCCCCATTTATAAAGCATGTGTCCTGTTTTTCCATGACCTGTTCAGAATCTAATGCTACCCATTCCCTTCTCGGGAGATCAGTGCCCGGTACTCCTACCGCTGGATTATTAATTAGGTTGATTTTGTCAGGATTGCTGCTTTTCCACTCATTCAATCTGTGTATATATTAAATTTTTCTGATATTAATTTTTGGGCAAGCCTCCAGATAGGTTTCCTGGATTTTAGTCTTATGTTAGGACCAGTGTTTACATCGTTATGTATAGAGAGTAAAGAATTCGAGAAGCATTTAGTCCATTCTCGTATTAAAGAGTTGTAACGAATAACGATGTAGATGCGGTGGACTTAAGTTACTGAGTACAGGCAGTCAAATTATGGGGGTAGATTTAACCGTCCCAGTGACAATTCTTATAGCAGAGTTGAGCTGGGTGTCTATTTTATTTGTGTGGGCACTTTGTAGCCAAACTGGTCAGCAACCGAAAGTGTAAGTGCTGTTGTTGGTATTCTGATATATAATATATAATGATTATTGAACTGTAAAACATGAAATTGTTCAAAAAACAATATTTATTACAAACAAGCTAAAAAGAAGACAAAGGTTCTAAAAATGCTGAGTAAAAGCATATTATATAAAAGCAAATTATATAATGAATTAATGACTATGATTATTTTATCTATTCAATATAATAAATATATAAATGTATAGTTCATTTTTGTAATATTTTATTTTATAATTATAATAACTTCCTATCTCCTATGCCTGACTATTTTATCTATGCGATATAATACGATTAATTTTTGTGCGGTATTAGGCTATGTGGTTATGTTTTGTATTTGTCATAATATATGTGCGGTAATGGAAAGCGAAGATATCCTGTTGAAAAGTGGATGTAGTTGGTATTTTATTTAGGTCAAATTTTCTCAAAATTATGAGATAGGAAAAATGATGAAAAAACAGCATTTTTCACAAAAACTGAAATTTCGAAGAAATTAATTTTAATAGGTATTTTACTATAAATCAGGCATTTTGAACTTTGAGACTTGAAAATTTTATTGGGTATTCATCAAATATAATATAATATATGTGGTAAAATTTTGGAACCATTACGTTCATTTTTCTACAAAAGTACAAAATATAATAGACTTTGAATATTTCGCAAAATTTTCGTTTTTATGTAATTATGTTTGATAAAATTGTCCATTTTGGGTTTTAAGGTGTGAAAATTTTACTGAAATGTACTCAGAGCTGTCCCTTCAGTAGTTCAGTTTGCGGGGTCCATATTTATATATATATACGTATATAGCCTTTATAGGTAAAAACACGGGGCCTGTTTAACCACGGAAAAGCGCCGGGCCCGGAGAGAGAAAGCCTCACTAGGCCCGCCCTAGGGACGGCCCTGAATATACTCCACACTCACATATTACTTAACACGGTACCTATCAAAATAATAGAAAAAATTCAAGACTCAATTTTTTTTAAAGTTGATATTTTTAGTGTAGGTAATCTTAGAATCTTATTTATATATTTTATATTCTTATTATTTCTCAATACGACAATACCTACCCCAATAATGATAAAAAATAAAAAAAATTTATTTTATCATACTTACGTGTTGTTGAACATATTTCCCAAATATTAGATAGAAAAATCTCAAGTATAAATTTTTTTTTTATTGGTGTATGGTGTTTAAATTTGTAATTTGAGTAAAATCAATATTTAAAATATTTATATGGATTTTTCTTATTACTAGTATATTTCAATATATTACAAGCTTACTTACATAGCTACATTTTACTTAAATTAGTTCCAATTAATTGTGATTAACATTTAATAATTTACATTTACGATTTGTTTTTATAGATATTTAAAGTATAAAAAGTAAAAGAAGGGATGTAAAGAGAAGAATTTTTATTAAAAGTTGAATGCAATGATAAATGATTATACATACCTATTCGAAAAACGATTCTTAGCAAAGTACTGTCAGATTTTGGTTTTTACTTTTTAGATGTATAATTTAGAGGTTTTATGGCTATATATTATAATGATATTATGAAATATCATCGTTTTTTCTCAACTGTAATAATTCTAAATATAAAATATAAAATATGATAATACTATTGCGTAAGCATAACGGTCAATTATTCAACAAATATAATTGTATGCAATAAACGGATCACCATTCATCTGAACACCGTTAAGATTTGAAGAGACAATTAAATTATTTCTTCAATATAGAATGTCCCGATTTTTAAAATTTTTCAAAAACAAGAAAACACACGTAAGACGTAAGTACATGGCGCCAAAGACCATATATAATTACATAAAATTTCAATAAATTTGTTAATATTATACTTATAAAACGTAGGTGACGCCGGAATCGGTGACCATTCAATATAATATATTATATATATTATTATAGTAATAAGGTATTTATTTTTTAAAATTGGTAAAAGAAGAGAACACGTTCGGTGATTCAAGGATCATAAAAAAAAGCCGATATTCGATAAACAGAATAAAAGGCCTGTGATCTCATTCGATAAGTGTCTCCCAGTCCATGTTAGGTATATTTATATTATCTTTACAATTCAAACAGAAACTACTTTATATAGTATAATAAAATTGATCAATTCGTCAGAAAAACTTTTAGAAGATCAAGCTCGAAAAAGGCATAAATATGACCCAGCAATACCAACTCGCCCCCATTGTTTGTCTGTAACTGTAATCTCGACGGTCAATATACGCTTCACAACATTACATTATCTTTCAAGAGAATTTATTTCGGAAATGGTTGAAGGTGTTTCGATATTGCAAGTTCCATCCATCAACAATATCACCAGGTTTATTTTTTTTTATTACAACCTTGCGAACTCAACTACACTTTCGATAATTGTCGTTGGATTTAAGGTAGTAATGCCGTAATGGATATTATTTTTTATATCGCCTTTTGTGCCGAACGAATCATTTGATTCATGGAGTTGCAATTAACATGCTTATACATTAAGTCGAGTATTAAGTATTACAACTTATTTCAACATTGGATAAAAAATATATATTTATATAAAAAATTTTTAATTTAATTTAATACCTAAAAAATTAAGATATCACTTAAATTAAATAGTAGAGATAGGATTAAAAAATAATTGTTATGTAATCGAAATCGATTTTTCTTTTAAGTAAAAAATCGAGGTATATAGGTATATAACTCTTTATTTAATAATAAAATTATAACTATAATTATTAAAATACAAGTCAAATAATACCAAATAAAAGTACATTTGATAGATAAAATTAATTCAAAATTTAATGTGTTTATCACCATTCATATTTATAAATATATATTTGTAACTTTCGAACTTATTACCCCAAGGCACTTCTAATATTGGGAGGAAGGTAATAGCACACACCAACATCAATCTCATCCAGCTTATTGTTCCTTAACCTTAACCATCAATATATTATTATTTTATTTCTTTTATTATTCTTTTATTATATTTTATTTTATTTTATTATATTTTATTTGTTTTTTGTGTTATTACAATATATTGAACGTTGAGACTGATAAATGTAAAAATTTTAGTCAATACATATTATTATCTGATGAAATTTGCTCAAAATCGTATTTCCGAATGTACCTAATTGATTATTATAATTTATAATGATTATCATTCCATTCAAATTTTCATCAGAATTCAACACTATCTTCTTTATACCAGTATCCCCAGTGCTTGATTTGGGGGAGGGGCGGAGTATTCCTCTTCTATTTTTTTAATTATTTTAAGCGTACCCCTACTAATTATTAAATCCCCTATGATATGTCTTTTTTTCAGCCTTCTTTTTTTCTCCAAATCAAATACTGAATATCCATTATCCAGGGAATCCACTATCCAGTTCCAGAGTATCCCTTCCCTTGCTTTTTAAAATTTATGTATAAAAAATTTTTAAAATAAATATTTAATAAATATTACTTTTAATTAACATAATAACATTACTTATAATAATATATATTACATTATTACCTATAATCAAAAATTATTTACCAAACTTTATTTTATTCAAATATGTATTATAAAAAGTCAAGAAATTTAAATCATCTTGATAATTGATAAATTTTAATGATAAAATTCGAAATGTAATATGTTATATAGAGAATTACAGAGAAATTGTGAAGTGTATATAGGATGTCCCAGTCCCAGATCTATTTAAGTACTCATTAAAATATCTCTACGAAAAATTAAGATTTTTGAATGCCGTTTTTAAAATTATTAGTTAGGTAAAGGACTATAATATATTATATTATTTTTATTACTTATTTAAATTTAATCATCCCTTAAGAAAATAAAAGAATTAACTTTTTATTTTTTAAGTTTTGTGTAATTTGAAGATATTAAGTTTGTACTGTTTATAGGGTATATTTGTATGATAATTTTGATGTGTTGATTTTGATGTTTAATGAAGATGTCGATTTTTAGGAATTTGAAAAATTATGATTTTGACGTCATTCTCATTATACGTGTTTCTTAATATTAATTATCATGGCATGTAGAATTTATTTAATCAATATTAATATTAAGCAAAATTTTATCACGATATTTAATATAATATAATAATTATTATTATTAAAATATAAGTTTAATGATACGTATAGCTATGTCGTATGTGGTATGTCTAATACCTAGCTATTACCAATAATCATTATTATGAAACATAAATTATTAAAATTGTTCGATTAATTATAATATTATTTATGGAAATTATCCACCTCAAGTTACTATCTTGGTATGACTTATGATATTGATAAAATTTATTTTAAAATCCAGTATATAATTGATTAAATAATTATAAATAATGATGTCATAAATTTCATTTTTCCTTTAAATTAAAAATTTTTCGAGAGTCGAAATTTTCATTAAATTAGGAAATCGACCTATCAAAATTTATCCTACGAATGTACTTTATATAAACTGGCTATCTTCAAATAAACAAAACTAAAAAATAAAAAGTTATTTATTTTTATTTTTTAGGGGATGATTAAATTTAAAAAAGTAATAGAAGTAATATTGAAGTCCTTTATCTAACTAATAATTTTTTTTAAAAAAAAACCATCATTAATTAATCTTAATTTTTGCGGGGATATTTCAATGAGTAAATAGATCTGAGATGCCCTGTAGATTATATATCGATATATATATCGTTATATATATATTATATAACGATTATATCGTTGATAGCATAAAAATATATTACACAATAAAGAAATTTGTTCTACATTTAGCTATATATTTTGTTTGTGATGCCTAATTATAGTAAAAACATTATTGGTACCTACTAGGTATAAGTTTAGTAATTTTTAAATATTAGTCAATTACTTGCGATGCTTTTATGTTAATATTTGTGATTTTTTTTTTTTTTATTATTATTATTTTTTCTTTTGGTTTACAAACGTAAAACATCAACACACAGTGACAGTCACAAATTAATCAATTATGATTGATATTATGAGTGTTTGAGGTTTGAGTACACGGTCACAGTATATTAGTTTAGGTTTTCGACAATAACTTTTAATTATCAAATTCAGTGCAAAGTAAACAGCATAATATGACTATAAAATATTATATATACCATCAGATCTAATTGAAAAACAGTTATTATCAAAATAATAGAGGTAGTTTGAACATTTTACACTTAGTGGTGCAAAATATATCTGCCCATTAAAATACATTACCTACCTATAACTAATTGCCCATATCTCAAAAATTTCTACTTTTCACTATTCTGTCATTGCACTTAAGTTTTAAGTATGAAACATTCAATTAAATGTTTATAAAATTACTCAATTCTAATTATTGTTAAGCATCAATAAATAAAAAGAGTTTCTATATAATTTCTTTCATAATTTACCATCCATCTTGACATTTTGGTAGTGCAGTAAATAAAAAATTATAATATAATTAAACCACCTTTTGTAATTATCATTTCATAATGGATTTAAAATCACGATTGCATTATTTTAACCGATTTTTTATTATTGTCGGCTGTGGAACGATCAAATACAACGGTAACAGTTGGAAGACTATCAATCATGTTTGGCGGTGCATTATAATAGTTTTACATTTTCGACAATTTTACACGATAAATAGATGGGTAAGTAGGTATTTATTATTGAGTACTTTGTGAATAATTTATTAAGAAAAAAGAAAACTCAAATTCACAAAAACAATTCACTGCTATTATTAAGCAGGCATTATTTATTAATAATTATTTATTGACTTATTGTTTAATATAAAAGTAAATTTTTTTGTGAATTTGGGTTTTATTTTATCTAAATAAGTAGGTAAGTATGTAGGTAGGTACTAAGTATATAAAAAATAAGTATAATACCTACGTCCTACGTAATATAATTTAATATAATGTTAGACTAGTAGGAGTATGGTTTAGACTTAGAGGTTTCTAGATCATAAGGGACATAAGGATTCCTGTGTATTTCAGGTGCTCCTTGAAAGAGCAGAAAAGGAACCACCTTGCCACTCACCATAACATCCGATACCCTCACCACTACATCACGCAACCGTCTTCAAGGTCACCATTTATTCTTTTTTTATAACGACTACGTGACCTATGATTATTATTTTTATTCTCTCCCATTATTTATCACTATGCAAAAATAATTTCCAAAAATTAATTTAAACTTCGTTATCAATTTTTATTCATAGTAAATTCCCCTTTCACAATTATTTTATAAAATAATATCACAATATATTATTACCGGACATCGCGGTTTTTAGTCCATTCCGATTCTTACTCTCCTATAATTATTAGTTTATTTAGTTTAATGTTTATTTTTAGATTTTGAACGAAGCGAAGAATGTATTGGTTTTACAATGATGTGTCTTTTTTTTTTAAGTATGAAGACACATTTACTACCTGAAATAATGCTACGATTTTCACGAATAGCATATGTTTCCTGTAGGAAAGTGGGTATAGTTGGTACTTCATTTAGGTCATTTTTAGAATTTTTCAAAATTGACCCTATGGAATAGAAAAAATGACGAAAAAACCAATAGGTAGGTACCATTTGTTTTTTCGAATGCAATGGTTTATCATTGCATTTAAATTCTAATTAAAATTAACCACTATGATTTGCACACCTATATCCCTGCAGCAGGAGTATCAGCTCGTCTTTGTTTATATTCGTTTTTTTAATTTAATTTTTTTATCATAATGTATAAATACCTATTTAAATTTTACTCCTCATATATCGGATTTTTTGATTAAACATTAAGACTAAAACAATTATATTATGTTTAATTTAATTTCAATAATAATGTATCTAGATTCTAGATAAAAACTCAATATGATATATTATATTGTATACCTATGTATCTTTATCTAGATAGTGTTTTCATTATTTTAACTTATCTACATCTAGATATTTTTTTTAGTAGGTATCTGAGTTCAACACTGGATGTAGTTGGCTACAATAACTCTCATGATGTAGTAATTTATATTATAGAATTACAATAATATTTACTAATTTCAAAACAAAAACATTCATAACCTTAAAAATATTAATTGTCTAAAACAGGAATTAGACTTAGAGAATAGACGCATTGTGGTAGAGGTATCAATGTTTATTGATTTTAATTTTATAATAACGCATGTGTGTATCTACTATCTAGCTTTAAATAAAACGTAATAAAATAAAAATAACTATTTACAATAATATTCACCTACTATATAATAACATGTTATATTATTCCAAATATCATATCGTATAAAATGAAGAAATAAATTTATAAATTTTCATATTTTACTTATCTAGATCTAGATAACTTTAACTAGATATTGCATAAATTCATCTTAGATATAATAAAATATTAATTTTGTTATTAAGAATTATTATAAGATAAAGATAGAAAGTTTTTAGCTAGTTAATATATCAAGATAATTATTAATCTACATACTGCTCAACACTAGCTTTTTGTTCTAACCCCTCTAAATTTTGCGATTTTGTTAGGAAAAATAGGTCTCATAATTATATTCCTAAAGTGGTCAACTGGTCAAGCTAAATGGAATAAACAGTTCAAACAATGAAGACGTAACCAATTTATTTTCCAATTATTTTATGACTGCTTATTCAAACGTTAACACTAACTATATTCCACCTTTCACTCCTAATTTGCCCCATAGGTACCTACTAAAAATCTGTGATAAAATTTTGGAACCGTTAACATTAATATTATTTTTCTACAAAATATAGGACTTTGAATATTTCGTAAAATTTTCTTTTTTATGTATAAAATGTTTGATAAAATTTTCACTTTGGTTGGGGTTATATGGTCTAAAAAATTTAATGAAGTATAGGTACTCGCTTATTACTAAGCATGATATCAAAATATAATTGTAAAATTAATGTAAAATATTGAAATCTGCTAAGAAGAATCTATATAAATATTTGAAATATCGATTTTATTATACTATGTTTGGTACCAATTGTATATACTCGTATATTAGAATTACTAATTACGCAATATATAATAATCTATTGCGTAATGCTAATATATATACAATTGGTATTTATTAGTACCTATATCTTTTGATTGAACAAAAAATAACTAATAATTTTAATGTTGCCACGTATTTACTGCGTAATTTAAAAAAAATGTATTGATTAAGATAAAATATATTATACTTACCAACAAACAGTAAAATTATAATACGATTATTTCAAAATATTTCATAAAAAAAATATTTTAAAGAAAATAAGCCAATAAGATTTTATTTTGTATGTTTTGATAATTTTAGATTCTGAGCGAAGCGAAGAATGTATTGGTTTTACATTGATGTGTGATTTTTGTTTGTTTTATGTCTGTGTACAAAAATACTACCCGAAATAATGCTCCGATTTTCACGAATAGGGTATGTTTCCGGTAGCAAAGTGGATGTAGTTGGAGTTGGTACTTTACTTAGGTCATTTTTTGAATTTATTAAAATTGACGCTATGCGGTCAGTGCTCGAATTGGGAAAAAATTAGTAGAGGAGCTCAACCTAACAATTAAAAAACTGCGTTCCAAGTGAAAAATTGTTAACACAAATCCGGGGGGGGGGCTTTGCCCCCCACAACAACAAAGCTGATATTTAAAAAAAAAAACTTCAATTTACCTACAAACATATAAATTTCAAATATAATCCATGTATGTGATTGCGAATTAATGTTCTCCCAAATTTATGTGGCCCTATACATTTTATATAGGTACCTATTCAGCTATTTTTACAAAACAACCATTTTGATAGTAATATCTATATGTTACAGTAGGAAATAAAAATAATACTAATTATAACATTATTTAATTATTATTAATAAATAACAAAATTCATCATTATTGTTAGTGATAATAAATAATAATAATAATAAATAATAAATATAATATTATAGAATACATATTATTATATTATTATGTGATAACTGATAATATCACTTAGTTACTGAGAATGTGAGTGGGGTTGCAGCGTGGAGGTACTTCAAAATTAATTTGTGTTAAGAGTGAAGGAGAGTCAATTTTTCCGGACATAAGATTGTTAAGGAAAGTAATAATGTTATAAGTGTTTTTATAATGCAAAAACTGTGGGAGATTAAAGCGGACTGGGACAAAATTTTACTGCCTGAAATTGAATCAGAATGGTGAAATAATCGAAGACGTCTAACATGTTTTAAATTTGATTAATATTGATCGATCTATAATTGGGAAGGGTGAAATTGCTACGGTTGAATTACACGGTACGGTTCTATGTACGCGTACGGTGCATGATGTTTATATCTCCGACTGATAAAATGTTGACGGCTCACGTATGGTCCGCCAAATTTGTTCGAAATCGCGAGTAGCACGGTTGAAAACAGTCTCTATAGCACGGTTGGAACTCTTGGCGGCTGTTTTATTAGCCCGTTTGAGTTCTAAATACGCATCAACTTTACAATTGTCAATTGAAAGCAAATATTATTGGTCGGATTCAACTGGTTGTCCTGACAACCGTGCGTGGATATCATCCCAGTCTCGAAGTTACGTAATCGTTATTTATATATACTTATATAAAAATGACCTTGACGGTTGCCGGTTGCGTGATGTGGTGGTGGTTGGGATATTTTGTTGCGGTGAGTGGCAAGGTTGCTCCTTTTTTGCTTCTTCAAGGAAGCACCTGGAATAAGAAAAATCCCTATGATCCAGAAACCCCTAAACCATATTACTAATAGGTACTTTCTGTTGCAGATGTTGAAACACGAATCAAAAATATTTGAACCCATGTCGATATTGATGATTGTTAGTATGGAACTGAGGGTGTCCGGTCCGATCATAACCATTTTGTGGAGAATTTTCTACGATAATAGTTTATCAACGGTATTGACTGTCTTCAAAAACACGGACAGGAAATTAAAATACTTAAAGACCACCGCCAGGCCACAGAAGAAAATAATTATTTGGATTTATGTCTTTGGAGTATTTGTATACTTCAGTTTTCATATGATTCGGCCGATAGACATTATGATCAATGTGCACGGTTTTGATGCCACGGACCGGGTATAAGATATTGTTCATTTAAATTGTTATATCATTGTTATTTAAAAAGTCTATATCGTTGTCGATAATATTATCATAATAATTATATATGAAATTAATATTATTTATATTATATAAAGTTGCGTGGTTATTGCACTATCGTAGAATTTTACAGATGTATTTTATTTTGTAGTATAGTAGTTTATTTAATTATTATAGTTACCATGTTCCTATATACAATTTTTAATAAATAACGCATTTCACGGAACGACGAAAAATTAATAACGTAAACACAAACGTTTCAATTTGTTACAGTTTTTATGGATCGCACAATCTAAAACAATATAATTATAATAATAATTTAATTATTTCATCTATGCGTGAAATAAAATAATTAAAATAATAGATTCGAAAATCCTTATTGACATAATTATATATAATTTTACAATGGGTTCATTAATTACAATTTTTTTTCTGAATTTTAGGCGATTTTTTTGATCGCGGATATATGTCAAAATATCTGGTTTTATGAATATCTATTAATAATTATACAAGCACAGTGGATAGTGTCCACAATAAACGAGCAACTAGCAAAGAGCAAAATCCCGGTCAGTACATTTGGTAATATGTACATGAACATTTTAGATTGCATTCGAACTGTGAATTTCTCGATTTATGGAGTGCCCGTGTTAATCAGTATTATCGGTGGGTATATGGCTGATATTGTCAATGTATTATATTATCACATTTTATTCGGAGGATTATTTTTAAAATATAAAAAAAACCTATTGATCGCCATTGTAAATGTTATTCTGAAAGTGATCGACCTTTGTCTGTTGTACATTACATGTTCCAGTATTGAAAAAGAGGTAGATATTTGATCATTCAAACTGTATATAATAATATAATACCTATATTGTCGGCGATTTAGATAAAAAGAACGACTTTGGTGTTGTACAGAATATCTATAATTCAAACGGATCCTAAAATCCAACATCAGGTAAATGTAATAAACGTTCACAACGGTTGTAAATAATCAATTAATTATTATATTAATTTTTGTTAAGATTGAATGGTTTTTATTGCGAAGAAAACACGAGAATTTCGTTTTTAAACTATGTGGATTCTACAAGATCAGTTACAGAGAATTATTAATTTTATTCTCCAAGACTACAACAATGTTAATGATACAAATTCAATTTAAATTGTCAATCATAGGAAAAAATTTCACATAATTTTTTTATGTTTTACAGTTAAATTAATTTTTAAAAAGAAGAGCGGTACTTCTGCCGCAGGGATACAGGCATGCAAATTATAGTGTATAATATTAATTAGAATTTGAATACAATGATAAATCATCGCATTCGAAAAAACGGTTCTGAGTGAAGTTCAGTCGGATAATGTAGGTATTGATTAAAATGTTGACATTTTTTATTAAATATTTAAAACTCAAAATTTTATCACACATATAGTGACCATATACCATATACATATAGTATATAAATAAACACCCTATACAATTTTCAAGTTACTATAAGTTCAATATAATTGCCTATAAAATCCCTTGTTATACCTACCTAAATGCCCATATCTGACAGAATTTCGATCAAAATACTTTTTTCGTTATCATTGCATTCTAATTCTAATTAAAATTAAACACTATGATTTGCAAACCTGTATCCCTGTGGCAGGAGTATCAGCTCTTTTTTTTATACTTTAAACAACAATAAAAAAAAAAAAAAAAAAAAAATGTAAATGTAATAATTCACAATTTTGGAACTGAGTTAGGTAAAATGTATTATATTATATTTTATTATTAATATTAATAATAATAATAATAATAATAATTTTATTATTATTATTATATTGTATTGTATTATATTTTAGGTAATAGGCTTCGATCAAATTTTAAAATATTTAAAAATTGTTTGTCAATTTTAAATTACATTATTGTAAAATATTGTGGTGCTTTCCATTACCGCATGAAACCAGCCCGATACCGCACATAGTGTATAGCCCATAAGGCCATAACCGCACACAAAAATAACCAATTACCGCACAAATATAACTATCATACTTTACAAAACACATAACAGCTTAGCCTAATATCGCACAAAAATTAACCATATTATATCGCATAGGTAAAACAGTCATAAGACTGTCAATCATCAATCGGTAAATGGGTGATGCCCAAATATTGTAATATACTAAGAAAAATCTATGTAAATAGGTACTATAAATATTGATATTACTGAAATTTCAAATTTAAACACCTATAAAAAAAATTGAGTATTGTGCTTTTCTTAATATTTTGGAAATACTTTAAGATATATATCAGTATGCTTCAATAATAATATCAAAAAATTTTCAAATTTTTTTGTTTTTCTATTAATTTTTATTGTAAAATTATTGAGAAATAATAAGAAGAAGATTCTAAGATTTTCATTTAAACTAAAAATATCAATTTTAAACGAATACCTATAAAAAAAATTGATTCTTGGGGTTTTACTAGACATCAGCTAAATGATAGATGATTGCTATTATTTTCAATAATTATAATAATATAATTAACTAATAACAACGATAATTATTGTAATATTATTGAAACTAATAGCACCATCTATAAACTAAAATTTCCATCGTAAATCTCAAAAACCCCTTTTTGTGTACCTCTCGTAGTTAGGTCTATCACTTTTTAACTTATAGCTTATCTTCTGCCGAATCTACCGTTATATCTCTGTACCGAATTTAATCGCAATTTATTATTAAATATTTGTATTTAAGTAAATTGTGCATGACATTTTTCAGTTTGTTTATACTATGTTACACTATACTTTGTTAATGGGAATTTGTATGTTTTTGCACGTACTCAAATTAATTTTTTATAAATATTGTTTAGATAATCATCTAGGTAAAATTATTTATTTAAGATGATCTACTTTGTTGATTGGAATTTGTATGTTTTTGCACGTACTCAAATTAATTTTTTATAAATATTGTTTAGATAATTATCTAGGTTATGTTATTTATTTAAGTAAGATGATCTAATCTAGTAAATACCTACATGTCTAAATAACAAAATTTATGGTTTGGTTATATACTTATATATACCTATACGGCAATAACTAAAATTTTTATTTTATTCTTTACTCATATAATACATGATTTCATTCTCTGTTCGATATTTAACTCAAATCATGAAGTATTTAATGATAATGATATTTTACTTTTATTTTTTATTCAATAATGTCTATGCAGGTAAATATCAATTTTTTAAAATATACCTACTATAAATTATAATTTTTTAAAGATAAGATTTGAAGATTAGTTTTCTATTAATATATATATTATTGTTATTATTATGTTACTAGTGTATTATTAAATTAGACATCTACCATAGGTACCTAATTGTTTGCTATTTCAGTGAAATATGTGTAACGTTAGTTTTGGTTACTGTTGATCTGTACATTTTGTGTTAAATCATGAGTTATAAATTTTCTGACAGTGACTTTTATATCAAATAATAAAATTCATATTTTGATCATATTATAAATATTGAAAGTTTATTCAATTTTATATTACTTTTCTAACCTAACCAATTAATTGACATTTTTTCTCGTCGAAACCTTTAAATGTGTTAGAGATCAATCTAATTTTGTTACCAATCAAGTGATATCGTTGATGTCGATACTAGTCTTGCCTTTTTAAGTTAATATATTTAGGTCGATATTTTTAAGTTGAAACTATCCCCAAAATGAAATCATGAGCACGCTCTTCTTGTATGTGATTCCTGAAGGTTCGATTAAAAAGTGTCTTCTTTGCAACGTTATTTAGTTGTGGCATACCGAGTGTAAGTCTATGATTTTTAATATTAATTATTCATAGAAATTTAATATTTATAGCATAGGCAAAATTAATGATTATTGTTTATACTTTATATTTTTATAATAATATAGAGCCGTCAATATTATTTTAAATTATTTATTTGTAATAAATTAATAAAATTATCATGTTGAGTAAAAACATTTAAGGAATTATCTAAAACAAGTTCTAGAATACCAAACGTTGAAATTGATAAAAAAATAAATAAATAAAATAGGAAGTTTTTATGTATGTTTCTTAAAAAATTTCATTTTTTTTGGTTTAAACCATTTTATTATTGTTTTTTTCCATATTTTATCGGTTCAAAATTATAAGAAAAATGTGATTCATGAGTTATCAAAATAGTCAAAATAGTCAATATCTAAGAAATAAAATAATACTATATATTTATGATATATAATATTATAATCTGTATATTTCTTTAGTTTTTATTATTTAATCTCAATTTAATTGATAATATTTTTGTTAATGAATCATGAATGAATATCATAATCATCAGGACCAGGCCCGCGCTTACCCGATTAGTTGCCCTTGTGCTATAAGAATAATGGCTGCTCATATAACATAATCGTTATATCCTATAGTATCCTACTATAGAGGCCTATCCATGAAAAAATGATGTAAGGGTTTGTTTGACCAGAGTGCTTTGTGAACGATCAAATACGAAAAGGTCCTGTCAGCAGAGACAGTTCAAATCGAGCAATTTAATTTTCACGCGCGACACTTAGTGTTCTGTTAAAACTTCACAGTATCGAAAATCGAATGATTACTATTCTGTTTTCTGTAGCAATCATATTAGGTATATTGTCAAGTGGGACACGAAATACGAATTGTATAACAATTAATATTCATGTGAATTAGACATATTCAATATTGTCTTATGTATAAAATTTAGTTATTTATCCTATATTATTTTTTTGTAAGGAGGTCCCCTTACTACTTGTAATATTGTAAATAACATATTTATATATTTTACTTTATACATAAATCTAATTAATATAATCTAATAATTATTATTTGGTTATTCCCAATTATTTATGCTATAAAAAACTATTTTCAGTTTAAGAACCGGTCGGCGGACGATTATCGGTCCGAGTTCGCGCATTTATCCCCTCCACTGACATTGTCGATGCGTATTTTCGCCTCTGGCAGCATTCTCACTGACAAATACCTGTTTAGCATACCAACGATTTATGCATACGTAGTGATGTAAAAATTTACGTATAATATACGAGTAAATATATAATATAGATTATAGGTAATATAATAAAAATAATTCTAAATACATTAACCGTGTGGGTTTATTAACGAGAAATGAGTAATGACAGTAATACGGTAGTCGTTACTATAATATTATTGTAAACTAACTGGGGCGACGGTGCGTTCGTATTTAGAAAATATTAGCACTCTGTATATAAGGCCACAATAGTCTACAACGACGGCAACCGACGCGTCGTCGTAACTACGATATCAACCGATGATAAATAGCCAATCACAGAACGTTCAGCGCTCATTTGGATGCGCGAGCGCGGTGCGTTCTTATTGAAAATAGTACTTCTTCCGAACTTAGCGTCTTCGCTAAAATGGGCGACGCGCCGACGCACGAACAATTGTAAAGTATTTTCGGGTACGTTCACGTTGGCTTCCCGTAAACAATTCCCTACACAAATACACAATACCACGAAAGATTAAATAAATAATGTTTGATATAAAACATAAATTCAAATGAATCATTTAAAACTTACCGACAGTGTTTTGCAAAGTTACTATAGCACCCGAAATGCTTGTGAATAGAAAGTGGCGGTATTAGCGCTGCAACTGGCAGTGTTGGTGCGGATAACTTCGGCGGTGGCTTTCTTGGTGGGAACGCCTCGCCTAAAGTTGCCCTATAGCAGTTAACTTAGTTTTTCCCGCCGCTTGCGACTTCCTGCCGTCTGTCTTTTGGTCGGCCACAGGCTCTTCACGATTAGCGGCGTGCCGTTCGGGTTTCCTGAACGTTATTAGGTACAAGCGTCTAGGGACAGAGAACCGAATGGAATCAAAATGGCGGGCCTTATCAAATTAATCGCATTATCAGTGTATTATTAAGTGATAAGATAAAAAAAGAAATGAGAAAAATAGATAATAGAAGAATATATTATTATCGTATGATGAGAAAACACAAAAGCTGCAAGCAATTAATTTGTTTATTAAAGTATAAACACTATAAACAATAAATTTTACATTAGTAACTAGTAACTAGTAAGTAGTAAGTATTAATTGTTATAATTTAATTCGTTAAATAAAATATAATATATTAAGATAGACACATCATTATAAAACCAATACATTCTTTGCTTCTCTCATAATCTAATAAAACTAAAATTATAGATAAATGTGTATAAATTGTTACAAATCGTTAAAAACAAATTCGTTAAATAAGATATAAAAATAAATTTAAAATTATAAATAAATGGTAATACAAAATAAATTATTACAAATGGTTATAGATTAATTTATCAAATAAATATAAAATTATGAATAAATAGTTAATACAGCGTAAATTGTTATATATCATTATATACTATTGGGAATTTGGTTGATTATCGGGAATTTTTTTTTATTTAGAGCTTTTATTTGGTACATGATCTTTTGAGAAAGGACAATAATGTTAATTACATAATAGTAAATACTAAGTATATTTTCATACCAATTTAAACATTTTAATTTTGATTATATAGAAATTATAACATAAAATATACAAAATATTTATTATTTATTATAACTTAAAAGTATTAACATGCAATTTTACAATAAATTTAAAAAACCCGGTTTTATCTTATCACGTATTAATACACTGATAATGCGATTAATTTGTTAAGGCCCGCCATTTTGATTCCATTCGGTTCTCTGTCCCTAGACGCTTGTTTATTAGGTTACTTGTGTTATATATATATAATATTGTTGGGTTGGTCACACTGACCACTCCGGGGGATCACTAGGGTAGGTCAGGGGACGACCGACAGTCAGTCAGTCAGTCGTAAGCGGTGTTAAGTTATTAATGTATGTTATGTTAACACTATTTTTAATAAAGTATTCTCATGTTATTTAATTGTGAGTTCGGTTATTAAGTATCAGTTAATTTATATTTATTTTATCGATTTGATTGCCATACGGGCAAACCAATCCAATCGGTACAATTTATATCTAACACTTGTTGCAGTGTTTTTGCGGACCGTTTCATGCCATTGCTGGCGTACAGGTCCCTAGCTGTCTATACTTCCACTAAAAACACTAAGATACTGGATCAGTATGGTTTTTTTTCTACGTATAACGGGTTGCTCAAAAAACGCGTATCAGAAAATTTCGGAAGCTGTTGTATAGTGGGTTCGACCTTCTTCCAACACACCGATGTGCGTGATTTGGCACCCATATATATGGTACACGTCGCGTAGTCCAACGATATTTCGTTTTGAACTCAAAAGTCGTGACCTAATAGGACAGAACTGATTGTCTAGGACAGTCGCTTTAAAATTAAAATCAATATTTGTAATTTTTGCGTCCATCGTGGTCACATCAAACGTAGTGCGGCCATCAGCTAGTTTTACTAAAATAGAAGTATCTGAAAAATGTTTACCATATTTTTTTGCTCTCCACGGCTTGGATTTACCTATATAAGATTATACCACTTGTGAATCCAGCAACGCCGTTACATACCCATTGAAAATTCTGATTTCACCGCAGAGGTGGGCGTGTCCTCTGAATAATGAATATGCTCAGTAGGACATAGAAAAATTATAAATTTTTTCAAATGTTTCGCGGTGTCTAGGGGAATCGATTTATCGGGTATTAAACCCAAATAGACTGCAGGTTTCCGATTCTACGCGAGTATCCCAAAATAGTTTTGACGACACTATATCAACACCCGGGCAACCGTATTACAGTCGTTTAACGGGGTAGGGTTGTAATTCGGAATACTTTACACCCTTAGGTTGGACTCAAGTTCGACAATTTCTTTATAAATATAACTACTACTACGTGGTTCTATCTGTTTATCGGCCAATGAAAATGTTTCGATCAAGTTGTCAGTTTGATCTGAAAATAAAATATCCTTAAATACGTAATTACTAATTACTATCGGACGAAACAACAACTTGTTGAATCGCCGAAGTGCCATTACTTGTCCCTCTTATCGAATTCTTTTGGTTGATCAGAAATAAAAGATTTTAAATTAATTTGGAAGATGTTTTTGGGAGGTCGGATTTTGCCATGAATTATTTTCGGTTTGACTGGTTGGTCTTTCTGTTGATCCAATTGTCGTTTCCTGAATGTTTATAATTTACTTTCCTATTTTTGTCGTCGGTTGTTTTTATCCCGTTACGACTTAGACATTTATCTGGGTAATGTAGCCATCCACAAATTTTATTGACTACGTATATTCTTTTCGTGGGTCTCTAGGGCATTTCTTACCTATATTTCCCCCCTGACTTTTGTCTGCGGGCAGTTTATTGTCCGACCGCCATAATCATAATGTCGAGGACCGTCCAAACGTTTCAACACCTGGTTAAGTTCGCGGAAATTGCTCGGTTTAGGCAATTGGATCATAGACACAAATTCGCTGCGTACCAATCCGACCAGTATGTCAATTACATCTTTTTCCGTTAAGCATAATCCTACTCACCTAAAAAATTATATTTGTAAATACAAAAATCGGTCAAAGCTTCCATCGGTCGCTGTCGAACGGACATTACTTCCGTTATCAATTGCAACCGAATAACTGCATGGTCCGTGAATTTAAAAACTAATTCCTACCATGATAAACCCATCGATTTAACCTACTTATACCAACGAGCGGCGCTATTGCTAATAAGTTGGTCCCCAATAACTTGTACCCATGCAGACTCAGCTATACCAGAACTACGTAATATTACTTCAAAATTTTTAATAAAATTAGTCGGGTGCTCTTATTTTTTTTCCGAAAAACTGCGGCGGTGTTAGTTTAAAATTAAACATATTATTCCTGAGGCTACTACTCTGAATTCTAACACCAAAGCGTTTCGCGAGACCCACCGTCTGATCCACAAGGGTATCGGTTCGCATCGTATAACAAAGCGAATTAAATAATTAGTTCGACCGATATTATAATGACGGATTGACGGTGACTGCTATGCACTAGTAAAAATAATGTGATAATATGATAATATGAAATAAATGTTAGGTATATTTATGAAAAAAATAGTAGCAGCTGCTACTTTTCACTCCTATTTTCAAATATTATTAGCAATTGCAGTTGATACTAAATTTAATAGCAGTTTACCACCACTAGTCGATACACGTACTTGTACTCGAAACCGGTATTTGCATAAGTTTCGGGTAATCCCGTCTTGATAAGGAAATAGGAAACTGTAGACAGTCTTGGTGGACGGGAACGGGTATGCCAGGCGTGATACACGACAGTGTGAAATACATGTAAAAAATTTTCAAGAGATGTATCAAATAATTTGCAAAGTTACATTTTATTATAGTATGCTATTCATCATTATAAGAATCAAATGTAAAGAATTCTTTGTTTACTGTTTGTAATAATTATATCTGTTTTTATAACATATTTTTTGTTTTATTATTATTTTATTTTTTTTTTTACAGATTCCAGCGAGGAAGAATCAAATTGTAAAGTAACACAAATATTATTGTTGGTATCAATTAAACAAATAAATGATTTTAAGACATTTCTTAATTAGGTGACGTAAGGTCCTCTGATAATAATTAACAGGCATATATAATCTAAATGCAGTGTAGGATTATAAAAAATTGACACCCCAGCCCCTAACACATAAAATATATATTATTTAATAAATACCTAGATATTTGTATATAATGATTTGATACAAAAGTATAATTATTATATTTATTATTAGTATTATTATTTTTACTGCAATAGTTATTATTGTTATTGTTATTATTAATGCGTTAAAGAACAATCTGTTCTTGTAACCAATCATACGACTAGATTTATCAGTGGTGATCATAACTATTGAAAACTTTGGTATCAATTAATATAATTGATAGTGATAATAGTCTTGAATTTTAATAAGTTAACACCTTAAGGTCTATATTTTTAAGTAAAAACCACCCCCAAAATAAAATCCTTGGCACGCCCTTCTTGTGCCGCAGCAATAGGGGACGCTGGGTATGCATTGCATTCCCTGACTAAAGATTTATTTTTAGATAAGGCCCCACGTTAAAAGTAAGCACGCAGTTTGCGTATTCAGTGTCAACGTATTGTTATTTGTTGTTGCAAAATATCTGAAAAATGACAAAAACAAAGGCACTTAGTGGTGCGTCCAAGAGAAAGAAAAAACTTGAAGAAAATAATAACACTTTATAATCAAACAAAAAAAGACGAGCTGATACTCCTGCCACATAGGATACAGGCAGTGTTGGGAAATATCTAGATAAATTTATCTAGATAACTTATCTAGATAAAAACTGTCCATCTTATCTAGATAAATTTAAGTTTCATTATCTTTATCTGTATCTAGATAAAAATGTAGTTATCTTTACCGCATTATCTAGATAGGAAAATTTTATTTCTTAAATTTTTTTTTTATGTTTGAGTATTAAAATATTTAAGGGCGTTGGATACCACCTTATGTTTTAGTCATTTTAGACCAATAAGCCAGACAAAATTAAAGATACTTATAATATTCCAATTACAATTTTGTAAACAAATTTAAAATCGTTGATTACTCTTCTATGACTTTTAGGAAACAGAAATTTTATATTTTGATTATAAATAATTTAAAAACATACTTTAAATTTTTAAAATTACTTAAATATAATTTCAAATTTTTGATGGGAATAAATGTTTATATCAGAAATTTACTTCCTAGAAATCATAGTAAACAAATCAATAAATTTATTACTTTTTACAGATTAGAAAACTTTTTTTTTTTAATATGTGAAATTTTGTCTAGCTTTTTCGTCTTCATAGATGTAAAGTAACAAAATAAATATTTTGTTCATAATAATAAAAATACATGTGCATGCGAGTGCGAGAATAATATTATCTCTTTGTATGAATATAATGATAATGATAATGATGATAATGCTCACTCACACTAATAATCGTTTATTACTAACACAAAGCACATTAAAAATAAAATTGAACCAAAAATTGCCTATATAATACTCCTTTAATACTGTGTGTATCCAACGCCCTTAAGCAAAAAGCAATTCACTTATTTTTGTTATCGTTTAATTTAAAATTTTTCATTAATTATAGTCAAGTATTTTTGGTTTCCTTTTCCTAGTATTAATATTTTCTAAAATATAAAATTAGACTTTACACAATTATAAAATGCTTTTATGTTTATTTGAAAATCTATTATTTTTTCATTCGGGTAGCTCAACGGTCAATAGTTTTACACAAATAACAAATATTTATAGAATTCACTTTCGACACACAATAAATTAAATTACCACATTATAATATTATATAAGATAAGTATTATTTACTATTTAGTGATCGATTATTTCTTTTAAGAAGATGCAAATCTGTTATTAGTTGGTTGAAATCTACGAGCTTCAAATTATTTACTTATTCGTCGTAGTTATACGTACGGTTTGATGAAGTGTAACTTATAGTTTCTATAGGTGTGGGTGGGCCCAGTTGATTGAAATGACGTAAATAATTATAATAATATTATAATATTATAATATATAATAATATTAAATATTATAATAATAATTATATTATATTATATTATATTATATTATATTATATTATATTATAATATTATATTAATATTATGTATATATATATTTATATATTATATACCTATGATATATTGCTTTTAAAATAAAAAAAAATAGTATGTTTTCTGTGAACAAAGACATTTTGACCAACTTTACCTAATTGTTAATTGTCATCCACTATAACGTGAATCAGATAATAATAATAAATAATGTCAACAAATATTATAAATATAAATGTACAATATCGTACAAATATGTTTATGTTACTGCTGCTTCCTCAGATGTTAATAATATTATTGTATAATCCAGTTATAAATAAAAACATCAATATAATTTCAAGTTTTAATGTGCGTCGTGTTCTCGACAATACAATAAATAATTAAAT